>KQ988463.1:3063-21097 GCA_001598015.1 Dorcoceras hygrometricum | reverse complement strand
GTCAACGCAATTGGAATTGGTGAGGGATCTGCTAGCGCTTGTGAGATCTGGTCTCCTTTGTATATGAACGCGGGCGGATGTTCGCGTGAGAGATCTGGTCGAGTTAGCGCGTCGCGTGAGAAGGTGACACGTGTAAGTCAACGATATAGAGTTGACGACTGTTTGAGCGCTAGCGTGGTGCGTCGAGGAGAGATCTGTTTTTATGTACGGCGTCGTTTGGATAAGTAGCTACGTCGTCGTTTTAGCCTTTCGCGTTGCCAAGCGTAGAGATCTGTTTCCAGCGTTTGTGTTTGTTCCAGATTTCACGATACGCTGTCGTTTTATCTAGCGCGTGAAGATTTGATTAGCGCCTGTGAAGTCTGTTGATTAAACGTAGAGTGAGGAATCTCGGTTTTAGCGTGCGTGTTAGGAGACCAGCGATGTGTTGAGCGATGAGATCTGTTTTATTATAACGCTGCCGTTTAGTGTTGTGCGCGAGCGTGTTTTGCTAGCGTGAAGTCTGATGGGACTTAGCGCCAGGTTGAGAGATCTGTTTTGCAATTACGAGCGACGCGGGGATCTGTTTTTGTCGGTGGATATTTTAGCTGGTTTCTATCGCGTATAAATAAGAAGCGTGGCCTTCAATTATTGAAGCAGACTCCATACTTAGCAATTATTTTCCTCCCAACTTTCGTTCCTTTCCAAACCCTCGGGTTACTGTTCACCGATAACTTCTCCGACGATTTCCCGTTGATTCCGGCCACCGTTTTTCATGTTTGAGGTAGCGTTGGAAACCTCTTGAAGAGATCTTTCTTCCATACCACTTTTGGAGGCTGTAGGGAGCTGGAACGAGAGTGCGAAGCTACTGATTTTCGGCAGTGGATTTGGACGTGCAGGTAGCTTCCGATTTTGGTTGTTGAAATCTTGTTCCTAGCGTTACTTTTAGCCTTCTGTTAAGTTGTATGGTTGGCATGGAACGCTGGTTTGAATTTAGGTAATTCCAGAAGTGAGAGTTGGTTGTTGGCCTTGGGTTTTGTTGAGAGTTGGCCGTGGATTTGTGTTAGCTATTCCTTGATTTCTATTATGCGTGTACTTCCAGGTTTCGGTTGTTGAGTACTACGCTTTGTTGGAAATCAGAATTGTGCAGGACGTATTTTTCTGAGTTGATTTGAGGTAGATTTGAGCAGGAAGGTACGAATTGAGCAGCCCTTAGCAGCTTAGGCGTGAACATGCTATGAGTGATGTTGTGAGACTTGCTGCTGTGTCTTACGTGAAACTGACATGTTGATTTGATTGATATATGTTCTGTTTTACGTACTTTGCATTGTATGCATTGAGCATTGATATTGATTGGCATACATGCATACATATTGAGCCTTTGACAGATTGATTTGATGACCTGATTGGGTGCCACGTTGTGACTGGCTGACTGATGAGTCATGCCTGCAAAGTCCAACGCTATCATTGGAGTGGTGACTACCGGATTCGAGTGTCTACCACCGAGCTGTGATGGGCTGACGGGCCCCGATGATCACGGACCTATGATTTCCACCGGCTGATTGTCCGTGCGTGGTATGGAGGCTTGATTTGATTTGCCAGTTGATGGACTGGTCTAGCTATCCGATTCTTGATAGCCTTCATGCATACATAGCATTGATTTATGGCATGTTGCATGTTAGCTGTCTTGATTTGATTTGCCAGTTGATGGACTGGTCTAGCTATCCGATTCTTTGATAGCCTTCATGCATACATAGCATTGATTTATGGCATGTTGCATGTTAGCTGTTTTGATAGCTCTTCGTACTGAGGCTTGACCTCGTATTTGTTTTCATGCTTTTGTGTGTGGGGTCTGTGTTACCCATTTGCAGGATCTTCAGGTAGCCAGGCTGGGCAGAGTAGTGGTACAGCTGGTCGATCCCCGTTCTCTTGAGTCCCAGTCTACTTTTATTATGTATCGAACCGGGGAATGCCCCGTGTTTCTATGTACTGGGGATTTGTATTAGACTTGAGATTTATTGTTACCTGGTTTGTATCAGTTGAGTTAACTTATATTTTAATTATCGATATTTTGAATGTGTTTTTACGCTCAGGCCCAAATGATTTCGAAAAATTTTTAAGCCCTGATTTTATCTTTCGTGTTTATGCGTTTATTATGTGTTAATTGTGAGTAATTAGCACGGGGCCTGACAGTTGTAATTCAGACGTTGGAGTGTTTATTGATGAATAACAAAACTACGTCGTTTAGATAAGTTAAAACGACAGCGTTTGGTTTAACGCTAAAAATCAGACGATGGTTTTTGAAAGGACTCAGACGTTGGGTTTTGCATGAATCCAGTCGGTGGTATAACACAAACATTAAAGTTTCCAGTCGTTGCTTATTATCAAGTATCTTGAAACTGGAAGATCATAATCAACGATCAAGTTTAAAGAATTTCAGGCACAAGCTTTAAAGAGATTCAAATACGATCGTATACTCAAATTGAAAAAGATCTACAGAATCGTACAAATTGCCTGGAATTTAGGAGACAACATCGGTACTATTTTGGGTAAATAGTACATATTTACAGAGGTTGTTACACGGTTATTGCACAAATAGGCGACAACTTTGCTCTGACAATGTGTAATTTACCTTGTAGTGGAGCAGAGTATACGGTTATGAGATTTTCAGTATTTCAAAAGGGATTCAATTTCCTTATCAGATTTAATGACCGTTGAGCGAAGCCTATAAATACTAGCAGTTTGAATTAAAGATCTATCCTTCGCTCTTACTAAGTTGCTAAAACTCTGCCAAATTTATTTCAGAGCTATATCACATATTGAAGCATTCTCAAAAAGCTCAAACACTCGAAGAACAAAACCGCTGATCTTCATAGATATACCTTCGAGTAATCTTCTGGTTCACTTGTTGAATCGCGTTTCTACGTTTTAGAAACCAGAAGATTTTACAGTCTCAATAGTGTTGTATCTCATTGTAATATTTATTTGAGTCTGTAACGAACGTGCTCCTTAAAAGCCGTTCGAAAATTATCATTCATTTGTAAAACCAGCAGCTGCGTCTGCGTTTTAGGTTGTAGTGTTGCTAGGAGTTCACTTGGAGCGAAGCTCGGTGATCGGGTGTTTGTAGAAGGACTACACGCATCAAATCTTCTAGTGAAACCTTCCTGAAAAGGAAGAAGGAGAGACGTAGGATATTTATATCTGAACTTCCAGAAACAAACTCTCGACCCTTGCTCTTTACTTTACGCATTTACTTATTTATCGTGTTAATCTGTTCACAAATCAATCGGCCTCTTTTCGCACATTCTTTGTTGGCCGAGAGATTTGATTAAACTGAGATCCTTAAATCTGGTAACTCGGATTTAATTTAAGCAGTGCTTGTAAACTATTTTTTAAAAGGTTTCGAAAATTAGAAAATACCAAGAGTTCATTCAACTCCCCCCCCCCTCCTTCTGAACTCTTGCAGCTGTTTTTCGAACCACATTGATCGTATTTTGGGACTATCAAAAGGTCAACCGTTATAGCCTTTAATTCCGGATTTGATGGTCATTAACCTGGCTGTTATAAGAGTAATGGTTTAGACATTGAATTAGGCGGTTTAATTTACCATTAAAACCTCTAATTCGACAGTTACGATTTGCTTTCCAGATGTTATCTGGTTTGTAACGCGTGTAGCAGCTTGCTGAAATTTGTGAGCTGAGTTGACTTTTCCAAAGTTGAGTTGACCAGTCAAAGCTGAGTTGACCGTCCCAGATCTGAGTTGACTGTTTGACCATCCCAGATCTGAGTTGACTGTTGACCGTCCCAGATATGAGTTGACCGTTGCCCGTCCCAAATCTGAGTTGACTGTTTGACCGTCCCAGATCTGAGCCTTTTTTTTTTGGGTGTATCTCCGATAGCTGAATTCTGGGTTTTCACAGTATCAGATAAGGATCCAAGGCTCACATCTGTGTTTTGGAAGAGATTACATCGAGCCATGGGAACCAAGCTAGCCTTCAGCACGGTTTTCCATCCCCAAACTGATGGCCAATCTAAGAGAGTGATCCAAACACTGGAAGATCTACTTTGTGCGTGCACTATGGATTTTGCTTAAAGTTGGGATTCAAAGCTTCCACTGGTGGAATTCACTTACAATAACAGTTATCAAGCTTCGAGAAAGATGGCTGCTTACGAAGCCCTGTATGATCGAAAGGGCGGGTCACCTATTCATTGGGACGATGTAGGTGAGAGAGCTGATCTGGGACAGACATAGTGGAGCAAACAGCTGAAGCCATCAGAAGAGTACGTGATCTGAAACACCCTCACTAATTTTGTTTGATAAAGTAAATGTTGAGATTCTTTTTTGTAATTGAAAAATCCCTTCCGATATAAAACAAGCGATTAAAATTCCTAAGGATTTAAAAGCACATAAATAATTTCTCAGTATTTCATAAATCCTCAAGAAAAGAATGACGTAACCGATAATTTAAATTTTTTAAAAAACAGCAATTAGAAAAAAGTTCTCATCAACGGTCTATTGTATTCCACCTCAAGCATAACTAAATAATAATCTTTCAAATTTTATGCGGAAAACGTGAGGTCGCTAGGAATATGCCATGTTGGTCTGCCATCCGCTCAAGGATCCTGCGCCTCGATCTCAACCTCCACGTCATCTGAATCAAATGTAGGGAGTCTAAAGACTTAACAAGTACAGAATTTTAGATAACAAGTAATAAATAATACACTCACATGCATTTAAATAACTGTCCTCAAATAAATTTTTCCCTTTCAAACATTAAATGCATAAAAATATATATATCGTCAAATAGTTTCTTGAAATTGTCATGCATAAGGAATAAGCCCGCTAAAACAAAGAATAAGTTTTTCTGGTGAAATCTTTTTCTCGAATGTCGTCCCTTAACCTCAAGTCACTTGATCAAGCTAAATAAAACCATAGTACTAGGTTTTTATGCATCCTACTACTTTTCTGGAATCCATACCGGTCAAGTGTAAGGCACCCCGATACTTTTCCGAAGTCCATACGCGTTAATTTGATATGGCCAGACGAGACGTCTCTCGGCCCCATATCCGTCATAGAACAATCACAATCAAGTCACATCATTCAAAAAAAAATATTTTTCTCACCTCATGCCTCAAAACATCAAGTCTTGCTTCAAAACGTCAACATTTTCATGTTTTCCTCAACATAAACTTTTCATAATAATAATAAAAAATAATAGAAATTAATTGCTAAACATCATAAAATGGGCTTAAAATCATCAAAATAATTCATGACAGTGGGCTGTCCCTAAGACCCGAACCCACGACTTGACAGTTTTCGCACTGACGAGACGCAGTTTGAGAGACTAAACCGTACAAATCATAAAAAATCCATTTCTTAACCAAATCACTCTTCGTTTGAACCTACATAGCCTTAACTCGATGTACTAACCACGGGAACAAACCAGATGCAAAAATAATTACAGGAGCGACCAACCCAACGTCTGTAAGTTCCTTTTCATGCATAGACAGCAAACCAGCATAGGTACGGACCAGCCCTCAAACCCGACCACTTTTCTCGACCCAAGGACACTCCCAGACCCTCACTCAACCCCCATGCGACCTCTAGACTCAATCCTAGCCACCTTGGACCGAACCATGATCGACACAACCCAACCCTAGCCTCCAAACCCTCTCCAACCAACCAATACATGCATAGATATATCCATGGCTTGAAATACTCGAGCCACTTCCGATCCCTACCCCTTCCATGACCATAACAGACTCTGATTCTCACCCTAGACCGAGCCCTGCACGACCATCCCTATCCCTCAACCGCCTTCACGCCAAACCATCTCCCATTACCTCCCATTGACCCTAGGCAGCCATGTCATGAGCAAACAGAGAAATATTCGCACATATAATTCATAATATATGGTTTCAACATATTAAAATAAATAGATCTAACTTCCATGCAATACTATGATTGAAAGGTGCATTAAAGGAGAACTTTGTACTTGCCTTCTCTTGGAGAACTTACAACAATTGTTTTCAGCCTTCAAGGAGAGGGAGAATACCAGGATTTTCTTCTGAATTTACCTTGGAAAAGCTTGAAAATTCCATGGATGGTGAAGGGGAAAAGGGGTGGTGGCTTGTGGGGAGGATAGGGTTCCTTTTTTTTTCAAAGTGATGTTGCTTTTGGTGAATGAAGGGGACGACTGACATTGAGGGTTAAGGAGGGGTTTGGTTTTTTAATTTTTGTAAATTAGTGTATAAAAGTTATTAATTAACTACGTAAAGTGCTAATTAATTGAAAAGAGTTGTTAATTAAATAAATAATGTGCTAGTCAACAATTTAAAAAGTCTTAATGTGAAAGTTGCTAATCACTTAATAAAGTGCTACACATCTTTAAAAATAATTGAATGATTAGACTCCTTAATCTTAAATAATTTTCTAACTTGAAGATATTTAAAAAAAATAGTTACTTTTAAAAATTATCTCATTAAGGTCTTTTAAGGCATAGGGAGTAAGCCTCAAGAATTACTTTTATAAAAATTGTCTTTAACTTGGTGTTTCCGGCTTCTCCTTTCCAGCCTCGAACATCTAAACTAAAATTCAAAAAGGAACTCAACATTAAATAACTTAAATAAATGCTATGGTATGATCATCGAATGAAATTAGTACTACGAATAAAAACAAAAATAATAAGACATGCGATTTAGGTAGGAAAATTTTCGAGCGTTACATGATCGGACGAGGACGGCATAGAGTAAACAAAAGAGTTATGCTCATATTGTCGACGTGAGCTGAATTTTGAAGTAGGAGATCACGTATTCCTTAAGGTGGCTCCAATGAAGGGAGTGATGAGGTTTGGAAGGAAGGATAAGCTGAGTCTTAGATATATCGGTTCTTATGAGATTTTAGAAAGAGTTGAGATGTTAACTTATCGGTTAGCACTACCTCCTCAACTATCTGCAGTACACAACGTGTTTCATGTGTCAGCTCTTCGGAAGTACATTCCAAGTCCCTCGCACGTATTGAGTTACGAGCTGGTACAGCTCGCACCAGATCTGAGTTACGAAGAAGAGCCCGTGAAGATTCTTATTAGAGAAGACAAAAGAATGAGATGATTTTGCTTTTAATCTTTGCCAGTTCGTGATTAGTTTCCGGAAGAATACACCTGAGCACGGTTTGAGTTTCTAAAAATGTTTAAAAAATAAGGAAACATCATTTCAAAGTAATGATTTCGATTGGTAGGCGCCTCATACCGGTGTAGTAACTTAAAAACCTATTACACACCATATTTCATCATTATAAAACCATTTGAGGCAACAAAGTGTTTTCCCAAAGCAAGAAACCAACCGAAGTTCTTTCATTTTGGTTCTCAAAACTTCTCAATCGTGCTTGAGGTAGATTCGAAGCCAGAGTTATTCTTTGCAATTGTCGTTCAGCTTTGAGACAAGTATATCTGTTTTTTGATGCACCTGTGAGAGCGTATTATTTTCTTTTCAGCTTGTGCGTGAGTTTTGCGATTCTTCAGAGTTTATTGTTCTGGTTTAACTGAAGTGATTTTCCTAATTGAATGCGGGTTCCGAGAAGTGGTTTTATCGTTAAAGTTTGCGTGAAAGATTTGCTGTTATGTAAGTTGATGTTAGTTTTCCTTTCAAAATACTGGGTTGTACGAAGGTAGCCTAAAAAAAGTATTCGAGACGTTTTCTGATGAATATGTCGTATTAGATGGTTAAGGGTGAGGTTGTGAGCTGATAGGTAAAGATGGTCTAGTTAGGGCTCTGTCATGATCTGATAAGCTAAGTTGGTCTATTCGAACTTCCTCGAGCTGATAGCATACAATATAGTTGTTCTAATCAGATCTGTTTCTTCTAAACTTAGTTGACTGTTTTTAAGTTCGCATCTGTTTCTAAGCCCGTGATCTGTTTTCCTATCTGAGATGCTCTAAGATCGCAATCCGATTTTGATTGCCCTAAGGTGAGATGACTTTGTTTGACTTTCTTAAATTTAGCCTGATGGTTCGAAGTCGTGTTGACCTTCCCTAATCTGGGTTGTCTACTCTAAGCTCGCGATATGTTTTCCTCTTCTGAGCTGTGCTAAGTTTGCGATCTGCTTCCTATGGTATACTGGACCAACCAGCTCGTTTCAAGTAAACAATTCAACAACGAAACCTTTGAACCCTTGTTATTCAAATATCAGCATGAGCTGATTCCTGTTCCTTAATTTGAACACCTTAAGTACACCCGTGTCGTTTTAAAATTTAAAGGAGATTTTAAAGTAAGTAACCGCTTTTGTGTGTGATGTTAACCAGATCAGAGGAGAATATTTTAAGAGTTTGTAAAAAAGGAAGTTTATTTCAAACTTTTCATGACTTGTGGTTAGGATAACAGACGATCAGCTTACGAGGGTGTGGATGTCAATCGACTGACCGGGGTGTCTCTCCAAACATGAATGATAATGGACGATAGTTCGTCATAGCCTGGTTCTAGATGAACTTGATCAAGAAATTATGACCTAAGAAACGATTTCGCGTCACACTTCACACAGAAAATGAATTATGATCAATTGGTTATTTTAGAACCGCTGAACTTAAGAAAGCTTGTGAATTTTAACGGCTTCCTTTATAAGTCGTTATTTTTGTGCCTACATTGTTTGTATTTGTTATCTCAGATTATGCTTGCTGAGTCCCTAGGCTCACTAGATTTCATGGATACAGATGAGGTTATTTAGTGAGAACTAGACGACACGAGTTAGATCAGATCAGGAGAGTGTATTTATCGATTGGCCTGCGTTTCCATGCTGTTTTAGGCCACATCTCTTTTTGTTTTTGATGACCATTAAACAATCATACCTTTGTGTTATTTCTATATCAGACCATATCCCGATTATTTATTTTAAGTCTGTATGACATCAGCTCACACGGCTTTAGTCAGCTTCGTAACTTGCAAATCTCCGATCTGTTCTACCATGCGCGATCTGAACTATTCTCTAAAATTGCAAAACCATCCCAGAATCGTATTTTATATTCAAATCTTAAAAATGAAAAGGTTGTACGTATATTACTTCGTACTTTGGAGATTAAATAGTAAATCGATGAACTAGGTGCCACAATTACAAACATAATCATGATGGCAACCTAAATTCTTATTCCATAGCCATTATCAGGACACTCCACATACAAACAGAAAGCTTAAAAGAACTAACAGCAAAACATAGGACCTGCTAACCATTAAACACTTCACAGCTTTATGTAGCACTTGTATAGACACTTTTCTGTGCACCATTATTTTAGCAACCTAAATTCTTATTCCATAGCCATTATCCGGACACTCCACATACAACAGAAAGCTTAAAAGACCTAACAGCAAAACATAGGACCTGCTAACCATTAAACACTTCACAGCTTTATGTAGCACTTGTATAGACGCTTTTCTGTGCACCATTATTTTAGCATCTATTGGAATAGTTGATAGCAGATACGGACACATCATCAGACAGACTAGCAACCGACGATGTTGTGCAAAGGATTTACAATTGAGCAGTAAAGACCCTTTCCCAACGCTCAAGTCGAAAACATCACATAAGTCAAAGGCAAGAAACTCTCGTTCAGCAAGATGACCATTGAACAGAACAAAGGACATTGAACGTTCAAACATTATAAATATGATATAATTAAAAAGGGCTCCCGGTTAGAAAATTAGGAAATTCCTTCAATGATCAATCCTACGAATTTGATGCAAAGGGAGCACCTGAAATTTCCCTCAGACTAACGCAAATACTAATATGTTAGCTAGTCTAAAATCGAAACCTCAAATCATGTAACTAAAAGAATCTACCTCCACCTCACTCCCTACCTTAGTCTTGACGGTAATTCCCTCCTCACCGGCTACGATCACCGAGGTAGCCAATCCGATGAACATACCGTGCTCGACGATCCCAGGAAGCCTCAGAATCGCATCACTGGCTTCATTCAAGTCTCCAATATCCCTCTCAAAGTACAAGTCAATAACAAAATTCCCATTATCAGTCACCGAAGGCTTGCCATTTTCCACACTCATTCTAAGCTCCCCTATGCAACCGGCGTAGGCAAACATACCTACCAGCCTTCTCAAAGAATGATTCCAACAAAAAGGAATGACCTCTACAGGCATAGCCAACCCACTACCTCCAACATGCTTCACCAATTTCGACTCATCGACTATGACAATGAATTTCTTGCTCACAGATTCCACCATTTTCTCCCTCAGCAAAGAACCCCCACGCCCTTTAACCAAATTCAAGCCCGAGTCGACCTCATCGGCACCGTCGATGGCTAAATCCACGACGGGGTGAGAATCAAGATCCGATAAAGGGATCCCCAACGAAACCGCCTGATCATAAGTCTTGGTCGAAGTGGGTATGCCCACAATATCTTTAAGTACTCCCTGGCGCAAGAGATCCGCGATACGATCCACGGCGTGCTTTGCGGTGGATCCTGTCCCTAGGCCAAGCACCATGCCGGATTTCACATGCTCCACGGCTTTATAGGCGGCGATTTTCTTCAAATCATCCTGATTAAGAGAGACGGCCGCCGGACAAACGGGGGATGGACCCATCAGAGCAGGCGGCTCCACCGCTGCATGGGTTTCGGACACCATGAAACATGGGTAAGCTACAGCCATTGCAGAAACCTACAAAAAAATCCCAAATTTTATAGAGCCCACGCGGAAAAAATCAAAAAAAATATCAAAAATTTGGAAATCCTTTTCGAAAAATTTGATGTGGGAGGATGGAATTCGAATGGCTAGGACATTAGAAATTCATTAGTGATACCGATCTCGTAATCTGATTCTGTAGCAAAAGTGGAGACCAGGATGAAAAGTTGGAGTCTGTAAAAAATTTTAAAGCAAATTGAAGGAAATCGAACCAAAGAATTTCGTGGTATTAAATTTCCTGAGAATGCGTGTGGTAATTGATACTTGCAACTAGGGTTTACGGGAATTTATAGATCAGAAAAATTGGGGGGAAACGCGGAGGAAGGGTGAGGTGGAGGTGTTAATTTGGTGAAGTTCAGGGGTAAACGGGTCAAGCTAGATTTTGCTATTGGTGGTCTACCGTACGCAATGGGTCTTGGGTAGATTAGGCCACGGCCGGTTCCGGGTCAGTTTTAGGTCCGATCCCATCGATTCTGGGTCGAGAAAACCTAGAATCGGATACGAAACCGTGAGAATCGGTTCTGGTCCGGGTCTGGAACCGGCGGTTCCGATCCAGTTCAGGTTTTTTTAAAAAAAAAAATTAATTGAATTTCGTAGGGAAAAAATTTAAAATTTAATTTCGTTTTTTTAAAAAAAAATCGTTTTTATTAAAAGAATAAGTATTTTTATAATTTAATTTAATATTGGAATTTTGAATTTTGAAATTCGAATTTCGAATTGAATTTTGATTTGAGAATTTGAATTTTAATTTATAATTTTAATTTGAATTTTTGAATTTTGAATTCGAATTTGAATTTAAAAGAATAATAATTGATATTTGAATTTGAAATTTGAAATGTATATAATTTCAAAAAATAAATATAATTGAATAGCAATACATAGAAGTTAAAATTACAATAGAAAGTAAAGACGAATTAAATTGGGAAAGTGATCTAATCACTTGTGCCTCCTCCAGTTGTTGTTCCAGAAGTGCTCTCGGTGTCTTCGTCGTCATTTGTCTCGTTTTGGTTATCTTGTATTTTTTAGGCAGCTCTAGCAAATTCTCCGACCTAATAGTAGATCTTCTCTCGTCTAGCATGTTTCCTCCCATGCTAAACGTTTGCTCCACTGCAACCGTTGAAACACGACATGCAAGAATCTCCTTTGCCATTAAAGACAAAATTGGATATACTTGCGTCTTTTGAGCCCACCATCTTAGTATGCGAACGTCTCCTTGTCTGCATCACTAAAATCAAATGTAGTGGTTAAATAATTCTCAAGTTCCAGATTGGAACTTGAGGATCCTCGTCGACGTTTCGTCCTCTCACGAACTAACATTTGCGCCTTAGATAGTCGTGATGTGGTGCTACTAGAGGTGATGAGTTGTGCTTGTGTACCAACTTGTGAACCATATTTCTCATTATATTCATTATAAATTTCAGTTAAACTATTTTTAACACTAAAAGTATCATGGAACAAGAAGGACATACGTCAGTTATTAGGTTCAATGAATCATAGTATAATGTAAGCAATTCCCCTAAACCATCTAATTTAAGTCTAGGGTCTAAAACTATAGCAAATAAAAAAATATCAGGAATATTTAAAAAATATTTTTCCCATTTTGTTTTCATACTAAGAATACATTCAATTAATGCGGGATCATTAGAATTTAAATGTTCACTAAAAGTACATGCAACATTACAAAGATGTGTTAGAACTAAATGACATGTAGGATAATATACACCAGAAAGTTGGTCAGTGGTATCATTAAAAACTTTTAAAATTTCACATATAGTAGTGCAAATATTCTATTGGTTTGAATATAAATAAATACTAGAAGATTGAATAATTTGTCCAAAAAATCCACATAGTAAATCTTTATATTCGAACGTGCAACAATAGTTTGTACGTTGAGTTCCAACGTGTTGGAACATCACGCGCAAACCGTTTCGGCCTCATGCCATTTATTTTACAAAATTTACCTCATTATTTCATAACTTCGGGATGTGTCCACAGATAATGAATTACAGATCTAATTGCTTTTATATAAACATCTAAACTTTTAAGACCATCTTGCACACACAAGTTAAAAATATGACATGTACATCTAATATGAAAAAATTTACCACCTATCGATGGTTGCCACAGTCTAATTAGTTCATCAATACTACAAGTTTTTGCACTTGCATTATCAAAAAAAATTGAAAATTTTTTTGAAGTCAAACCATATTCTTCTAAAATAATAAATATCAGATGAGAAATATTTTATGCAGTGTGTGGATCATTGAAACAGCGATATGCAAGCAAACGTTTTTTAATATTCCATGCATTATCAATCCAATGACAAGTAATTCTCATGTATGAACACGATTGCCAATGATCACTCCAAATATCAGAACACAAAGAAATTTATTATCTAAACTAGCAAATTCTTTAATCAATTCATTTTTTTGTGTAGCAACTAATTTGTGAATTGTGCGTTTAAGTGTATTTCGTGGGATACGTCTAATTGCAGGATTAGCACTAAATGAAATCCAATGAATATTCCATGCATTATCAATCCAATAGACAAGTAATTCTCATGTATGAACACGATTGCCAATGATCACTCCAAATATCAGAACACAAAGAAATTTATTATCTAAACTAGCAAATTCTTTAATCAATTCATTTTTTTGTGTAGCAACTAATTTGTGAATTGTGCGTTTAAGTGTATTTCGTGGGATACGTCTAATTGCAGGATTAGCACTAAATGAAATCCAATTTTCAAAAGATAATTTATCACCAAAACTAAATGAAAGTTTCTCTACAGCAATAAATCTAGCAGTTTCATCCCTAAATTGAGATTCAGAAAATTTAAAAAGTTGAGAGTCGTTACCAGATTGAGATGAAATGTAGGTATTTGAGTTTGAGTTCTAGAAATACCAATTTCCACCGGATGATTCTTCTCGATGTGCCGATAATGTGCCATATCCTCCTCCATGTTGCCATTTATAGTATTTTGAACAATACTTACAAATTGCTTGAAGATCACCAGAGGAAAGTGTCACCTTATCAAAATGTTTGATGAAGATGTCGGATTTTGACCGTCCACCCATCGATACTGTATGCGTCGAAGGTTTTGATGTGCTACCTTGAGTGACTTTGCTGACGAGTTGGTTGGGCTTCAACTTCTTGTTGAGTATTTTCATCGTCGGAGAATAGAAAATTAAGATATTCGATGTTTAACGGAGAAACATCAGTCGTAGGGGGAACAACAGACTTTTCCTTACGACCACCACGAGACTTGATTCCGTCATTTTTAATGTAGTAGCTGAAAGATTACAAAAGAAGAAATTAGGGATTTATGAGAGCTTAAGAAATTACGAGATAAGAATATGAGATAAAAAGATGAAAGATTGAGAGATAGAGATTAAGATATAGAAGAAGATTGAGAGAAGTTGGTGTGGAATGAAATGAAAGGAGTTGGGGGGGGGGTATTTATAGGCAATTTTTTTTAATATTGCAACGGTCGGCCCGGTGTGTTGGGCCCGTCGGGTCGATCGTTGTTGTTAAGATAAAATTTATAAGTTTTGGTGATAATAAAATAAGACTAAGAACTGATCTTAAGTATTCACAGAGGATAACAGATTCCATGACGTCATACCATTGTATTGAAGATTTCAGATTCGGGAGTTCTGAGTTAAGTTGCGTTGACATCTGAGTTGACTATTTGGGAATTAATCAAAACTGAGCAGAGTTAAGTATTCAGAGATTCAGATTTCTGTTATCGGGTTGATGCTTTCGAATCAGATTCGGGTATTTGGATCAGTTGAGTATTCGGGTCGGTAATTCAGATATCGGGTCAGGTTTTCAGAGTTGAAAAAATTCAGACATAATTCAGACATCTCAGTAACAGATTCCGTTATATTGACTCAAGTGGTGTTATTCAGATTTGAGAATATCAAATATAAACAGACTCTACACAAGTTACTTCAGATATCAGCATTTCAGATATCGTTACAGAGCAAGCAGAGTACATCAGATTTGAGGTTATCAGAATTGTTTGATTCAGACTTAGGAACAGTGTACTTTCAGAAGTCGCTAACGTCTCAGACATGACAGAGTATCGGAGATATTTCAAGATATGATTAAGATACATAAAGAGAGTGACTTTCAGATTTCTATATTGAGACAGATGTGAGCTTCGATTATCTTCAGATATTTTAAAAGGATTATTTGAGGAGAATCAACGGTCAAAGTGTATATCATATAAAAGTCTGGAATTAAGGAGACAAGATCAGAGCTATTTTGGGTAAAATTGCACAGTACACAGAGTGATTGATACGATGATTACCAGCTTTGGTATATAAGTCAATTTAGCCCTGACAAACGTAGTTTACCTTTTGAATGGTATTAATGGAGCATTAAATGCTATGATACGATGAAGATATGCAAAGGAGCTTATCTCTACTGGCTACATTTATTGACCGTTGAAGACAAATAGTATAAAAAGCTGAAGAATTCAATGAAGAAGTCTTCTGCTCCTCTCCGCTATCAGTGATTCACATCGCTTATTGTTTTTCATCAAAAATCTCTCAAATACTCACTGGAATCTTTCATTGCAAAAATATTCTAAGTCCAGTATTACAACTCGAAGAACATTCTAGTTCAGCCTTCATAGTTCTTAACCTTCGAGTTATCTTCTGGTTTACATTTGTAAACAGTTCTTGTTGATAAAATAACCAGAAGATTTACAGTGCTCAATAGTATCGTATTTCATTGTAATATTCATCTTTGAGTCTGTAACGAACTTGCTGTGTGAAGCAGTTCGAAAAATCAGTTGTTCGTATTTCAGCAGTTGTATATGCTTGTATTGGATCACGATCTGAAACAATTGAAACTCGCACACCATGCAAACGTACCACGAAATCTATGTACAGCTTCGCCATCTTCTTCAAGGAATAGCTCATATTGTAGGGAATGAAGTGCGCAGACTTCGACAATCTGTCTATCACAACCCAAACCGCATCACAACCTCTGCTGGAACGAGGCAAATGCGTGACAAAATCCATCGATATGTGCTCCCAATTCCATTGGGGCACTTCCAGACTTTGCAACAGACCACCAGGTCTCATCCTCTCTGCCTTAACTTGCTGACAATTCAGACATCGGGCTACAAAATCTGCAACATCACTCTTCAAACCTGCCCACCAGTACTGCTACTTCAAGGCATGATACATCTTCCTTGCACCAAGATGGACACTGTATCTACTGCAGTGCGCTTCTTGCAAGATCTATTCCTTCAAATCAATCAGGTTTGGCACAATAAGCCTGCCACGAAACCTCAAACAACCATCAGAAGAGACAGTATAGTCTTCCAACTGTCCAGCTCTCACCTTCAGCTTCAACTCATGGATGGATGGATCAGTCCTCTGAGCTGCTCTAATGCTAGAAGCAATCTGTGGCTCAACTTGCAAAGAAGACACCACGACATAATCCTCAGCGGGGTAAAACCTCCAATCAGTAGTGCTAAGATGCTCGTGGACCTTCGAAATCTGCGTCGAAGCTAGCATCGCCACTTGAGCCTTTCGCTCAATGCATCAGCAACTACATTCATCTTCCCAGGCTGGTATTTGATCTCACAATCAAAATCCTTTAGCTGCTCCATCCATCTACGCTGTCTCATATTCAAATCTGATTGAGAAAACAGATACTGAAGACTCTTGTGGTCGGAGTACACCACAAATTTCTCACCAAACAGGTAGTAGCGCCAAAGCTTCAAAGCAAAAACCACTGCTGCTAACTCCAAATCATGAACTGGGTAACGAGTCTCATGCGGCTTCAACTGCCGAGAGACCTAAGCAATGACTCGACCATTCTGCATCAACACACAACCCAATCCATTCAAGGAAGCATCTACACAAACAACAAAACTACCTGAACCACACGGCAGAGCTAACATAGGCGCAGTAGTTAGCTTCTCTTTGAGCAACAGAAAACTATTCTCACATTGCTCAGTCCAAACAAAACTCTTGTCCTTCCGAGTCAACTGCGTCATTGGCTTTGCTATGCTAGAGAATCCCTCTATAAAGCGACGATAATAGCCAGCCAATCCCAAGAAACTACGAATCTCAGCAACACTCTTGGAATGATCCCAGTTAAGAACAGCCTCAACCTTACTGGGATCCACAGCAATACCATCAACAGAAATCACATGACCCAGAAACACAACTCGGTCCAACCAAAACTCGCACTTGGAGAACTTAGCATACATCTGCGAGTCTCGAAGCTTCTGAAGAACTAGCATCAAATGCTCTTTGTGACGCCCGAACCCAACGGGGCCACGAGAATTGGGGTAAACAAAAATTTTCGAATAAAAGAAGGGCTAAAAGATAATTTGTTATAAGCTGCATTTCTTATAACTCAAAGGAAACAAGACACAAGACAAATTCGAAGATCAGCAGGTACTTAAGTTCGCGCGCTACTGCTAAAACATCTGCGGAAAACAGAGTATTTCATATAACTTTGCAATTGCAGTTTACAACAGCTGTTATTCTATGTAAATATACAACCATTGCTACTGATTTAATGCAGTACAACCTAATCAAAACAATACAACTTAGACACGGAAAAATGTACGCCTTGGATAAACACAACGCCACCCATATGCTGGTTTCAAGTTTCACCTGCTGTTCCTCCACCAGTTGTCGTACCTGCACCATTTTAAAAGCTAGTGAGCCTAAAGGCTCAGCAAGTAATATCTGAGTAGTAACAAGTTCATAATACGCAGGCAGCCATCTGTGCAATTCATATGTTAAGGAACTTCAATATACAATGTCATTTTCGTAAACATTTCAGTAAACATTCAATGGCAGAAATAGGGGATGATAGCCCAGCTTCTCGTTAAGTTCAATATCATTTTCAGTTGATCATGGCATATAAGTTCTATGTGGTCCAATTTGCACTTTGATCAAAATGACTCCCGATATCAGTTTTAGCATATAGCTCATATGAAAGGGCAGTCGACATCTTCGACAACTGCTCACCCTTCTCCATGGTGACCGTAACTATCTATGCCATAATCTAAAACATCTTTTGTTCCTTAACAAGCTTTTCTTTAAAACATTTTGTAAATCATCGGGTCCCCTCATTTTAAACCTTTGCTTCCCATTTTAAAACTTTACTGAGTATCGAATTCAACTTTTTGTTCCTTAACAAGCTTTTCTTTAAACATTTCTGTAAATCATCGGGTCCCCTCATTTTAAACCTTTGCTTCCCATTTTAAAACTTTACTGAGTATTGAATTCAACTTTGGAAACATATCGTTAAAATGGAACTGGTTGAAAGAAAACCAGTCGCAAGGAATAGTACCAGTCGCAAGACTAATACCAGCTGAAATGAACAGTACTTAAAA
>KQ988462.1:202559-300935 GCA_001598015.1 Dorcoceras hygrometricum | reverse complement strand
AATCTAATTAACATGCATAATTAAATAATCTAATTATTTATCGTAAAATCATATTCTAATTATGAAATCGTATTTTATAATAAAATCGTATTTTACCGATAAAAACAAATTTTAATCAACAAAATCATATTTTATTACAAAATAATATTTCATAATTAAAATCACATTTTACTAATTTTAATTTTATCAAATTGGGTTTAAAATAATTTTAGGCCCAAAAACTTAAAATTTCAAAATCGATCAAAATCGGGTCCGGCATCGCATACCGGCCCGAAACTTCACGGGCTGCCCGGGACAGGCCCGAACCAAACCCTAGAAGAAATCAGACCAGCCGTCACGACATCACCGGAAACTCGCCGGAGCATCGCCGGAGCGGCGGCCGGCCGGCGGCCGCCACACGAAAAATTCTCGTGCGACGCAAGGCGTGCTCGGTCGCAACATCGTGCGCGCGAGCGTCGATCATGGCGCAACGATTTGCACCACGCCCTGCCGGCCATAGCGCGCAACGGCCAGGCACCATCAACGCGACGATCACGCAAATCAGCGGCAACCATGGCGCACAGCAGCACGGCCGTGCGCGACAATTCGCGCGAGGCGGCGCCCGGGCCATCGCCGATCCATGCACGAGGTGGCGCCAAGCGTCCGGCAGCGTCACGCGACAGTCGCGCTTTGCACGGCCGATCTTCGCGCATCCAGTGCGTGCAATTGACCCAGCCATGTCGCAGCGTCGGTCGGCCAGCGTGCGGGCGTCTCATGCGCGCAAGTCGTCGAGCGGCGCTCTCCTCCCGTGCGCGACCATCGCGCACGTCGCGAGCGTTCATGCGGGCGATATGGAGGAGCACCGCCGCGCGCGGCGGCGGCCTGGTGGTCGATTCTCGATTTTCGTTTCCGATCTGAAATTTAATGTTAGATACAATTATGGCAATTCATATTGATCAGATCCGGAAAAACCTTGGCTCTGATACCACTGTTGTGGATCCGGATCCGCCCCCCGGCTAGGCAGCGAAAGAACATGAAATAGGTGCCGGGAGACAATCAATACGAAAACAACAATTCCTAATTGTCATACATAGGGCGTTTAGGCGGGTTACCTTGCTGGCACTTGTGCCTGGCTCCAACCGGTATTACAATAATCCGGCTCTTCTCGGTAGATTGCGGTAGATTATCGCCAATCCGGTCCACGACCAGATCCGAGACTCCTTCGTCAGCCTGCACTAGAAGCGCTGACGAGATCAGCACGAATGGATTCTCCTCGTCGAACTGGCCGAAAACAATTTTCCGGCGACGATAGGCGGCGCGTGGGCGGCGGCGGCGGCGGCGTGTTCGAGGAGAGGAGGGGCGGCTGGTTTCTAGGTCTAGGGTTATGAGAGTTGAGATGTGAGTTGAAGTTATTAAGTCTAATAATCACAATTAAATAGAGTGTTGGACTTGGACCGGCCCAACGGGCCCGGGTCCAACAATGAACATTCAGTTCATTTCCACCACCTAGACTTCATCGTAACTCCGATCGCCGATCAGATCGGACCGATCGACTCAGTTTCCAAAACTGAATAATATGATCTGAAAAACCATTTTTCAGAACCCCAGTGCAAAAAGACCGTTTTGCCCCTCAACAGCGGGAAACCCCGGTTTGACCCCTGTTGACTTTTAGGAAGTCGCACTTCCCGAAATCCTCTTCTCGTGCTCAACACATTGAGCTGAGTATCCGTGCAGGAATCTCGAATCTAGTACTTGTGTGACCCTCAATGGTTCAGGGATACAGCTAGCCGTGGGCCCACAACCATTGTGGCTCCGGAATCACAATTCCGGACTTGCCCAACGGATCATGGTAAAGCGTCTAGAAACATCTCCCCATGATCCCCTAGGTATCACTGATAGTGCCTGCAAGAACCAGTCGGTCGTGGTTAGCGTACAGTACGGTCCTTTCAATCCATATATCCCGATCAGATCAACGACCATTGGTAAATCGAGAGTCGCTATAGATCCGATAGCTATGCATACATCTTGGAGATCGAAATTTTGACGGCCCAATCGACTAGGAACATGTTCAGAATACACATAGCGACTATTAGATGTGTTTCATGATAGCCGTCATACCCACTATCACATCTAACATACGCTTTAGTGCATTCTAGGTCTTTACTCAACGCAATTGTAAATCATACACACATAATGAAAGTAAAGAATGCCATATAAAAGAATGCGAATATCATATATAAAGACTGTTTGTACAAGAGTCTATAAAACCCACACGCCACAAGTTGGCTAGTTGGGCATCTACTCTAACAGATTCGGTCCACAATCACCCATATCGAGTTCGACCGTCTAACGGTCCTCGGAAGTCCCACAATAAAATCCATCGAAATGTTCTCACACATCCACTTAGGGATAGGGAGAGGTCTCAGGAGCCCGGCGGGTCTCTGATGCTCCGCCTTAACCTGCTGGCACGTCAAACACTCGGACACAAAACGGCTGATGTCACGCTTCATACCTGGCCACCAATATAACTGCTGTAGGTCTCGGTACATCTTCGTACTCCCTGGGTGGACAAAGTACGGTGATGCATGGACCTCCGTCATAATCAACTCTCTCAGCGCATCATCCGAAGGGACCCATAATCGTCCCTTATATCTCACAATCCCATCCCCCGCTGAGTAGAGTCCACCTCCCTTCACCTCATCCCTCAGTCTCCAATTCTTTAGCTGCTCATCACTGGTCTGGCTACTGCGGATGCGATCTAATAGGGTGGATTGTACCGTCAAGGGACCCAATCTCGGTGATCCACCAGCTGTATAAACCTATAATCCCAAACTCTGAATCTCTCTCTGTAACGGAACAGTCAGATGTGCAATAACTGATGTCTTCCTACTCAGAGCATCGGCTACCACATTAGCCTTCCCGTGGTGGTAGTTAATCTCGCAGTCGTAGTCCTTCACCAACTCTAGCCACCTCTTCTGTCTCATGTTCAACTCCTTCTGCGTGAATAAGTATTTCAGGCTCTTATGGTTGGTGAAAATCTTTCACTTCTTCCCATACAGATAATGCCTCCAAATTTTTAGGGAAAAAACAACTGCTGCTAGCTCAAGATCGTGTGTCGAATAATTCCTCTCATGCACCTTCAACTGTCTGGAAGCGTAGGCGATAACTCTGTCATTTTGCATCAGTACAGCGCCTAAGCCTAGCTTCGATGCGTCCGTGTAAATCACAAAATCTCCTTGGCCCGATGGCATAGATAATATAGGCGCTGATGTGAGAGCTTGTTTCAAAGTATCAAAGCTCTGCTGGCACTCTGGACTACAAATATATCTAGCGTTCTTCTTCGTCAACGCAGTCAAGGGCACTGCAACAGATGAAAAGCCTTTGATGAACTTCCGGTAATACCCTGCCAAACCAAGGAAACTGCGGATCTCAGATGCATTCCTCGGTACAGCCCACTCTCTGACTGCCTCAACCTTGGACGGATCCACCTCTACTCCACTGCTGGAAATGATGTGTCAAAGGAACGCCACTCTCTCTAGCCAGAACTCACACTTGCTGAATTTTGCATATAACTGGCGCTCCCTCAGGACTCCAAGTACTATCCTTAGATGTCGACTATGCTCCTACCTGCTCCGAGAATAGATAAGAATATCGTCAATGAATACGATGACGAACTGATCCAGATACTTCTTAAATACGCGGTTCATGAGATCCATGAATACTGGTGCATTCGTCAATCCGAAGGGCTTCACCAAGAACTCGTAGTGACCGTAACGAGTCCTGAAGGCCGTCTTATGCACATCTACCTCCTTCACCTTCAACTGATGGTAGCCAGAGCGAAGGTCTATCGTAGAGAATATCGAATCTCCCTGCAACTAATCAAATAGGTCCTCCACTTTCAGCAACGGGTACTTGTTCTTGACAGTTACCGAATTCAGCTCACGGTAGTCGATACAAAGTCTCATGCTGCCGTCCTTCTTATTCACAAATAAGACTGGTGCACCCCATGGAGAGACACTGGGGCGAATGAATCCCTTATCCAACAGTTCCTGAATTTTCTCATTTAATCCTTCATCTCAGTAGGTGCAAGACGATATGGTGCCTTAGAGATCGGCACTGTACCAGGCAGCAACTCAATGAAAACTCCACTTCCCGATCTCCACATCAGAAATAGAAGGTCCATCCTGTGCCGTAGTCGTTGTAATGCTGGCTAAGAATGACGGGCAGCCGTCGTCGATAAGTTTCCTCGCCTGCAAGAATGAAATAAGACGCAGCTTCTTCATGCTCCGTGCCGCCACGAATCCAACGCTTCCTCTCCAGGAGGTCTAAGATGCACTACTCTGCACTGAAAATCAACAATCGCCTGATTCTCTGCCAGCCAATCCATCCCGAGAATAATATCAAACTCTGGCATCGGGAACACAATCAGATTGGCGTAGAAGGTCCGGCCTTGCAGTATCAACTCTAAATCACGGATGACACTAGCCGTAGACACCACCTCTCCTGACGGAATCGTCACCAATAAACCTCCTGCAAAACTCTCCTAGGCAACATTCTTACGCCGCACAAACTCCTCAGAAATAAAAGAATGAGTCGCCCCTGAATCGAATAAGGCCCTGGTAGCTACCCCTAATACAACTACCCTACCTGCGGCATAAATAACACATGCAAAGGACACTAATCACACTATACAGGTTCACTCCTATTCAATAATATCACAGGTCTACTACCTAAATCCTCAAAATTAATAACGTAAGCGCAAGGTTACCTGTGATAAGCGTAGTGTCTGGATCAGCCTCCTCTGCCTGCATCACGTAATCTCTCCCGATGGCAGGCTTCTTCTGTTGCGGGAACTCAAAAGACAAGTGGTCCGGCTGCTTGCACTTGAAGCAGACCCCAGCTCCCATCAAGCACTTCCCGTAATGCTGCTTCCCACAAGTCGGGCATGTGGGTTTGTCTGTCTGAGCCGCAGGCCTCGGATCCTGCTGTCCTTGGGGTCTTTCGAAAGTAGCGGGCTTTGTCGCTGGTCTCGAGGTCCCTAACAAGATCATCCATTAATATAAATGCAGAAAGGGATAACTTCTTAAAAGATTAAATACTGACCCTGGACTGGAGGTCTAGGTGGCCCAGTGAACGGCCTCTTGGGCTGCTGTTGTTGATGATGATGTGCTTGGAAAGGCCTCTTTCTCTATGCCTCAGGATGCAGATCCTTCAGTGTCTACTCGGATCTAAAGGCTCTCTTCAGTGCAGTGGAATAGTCTGCAGGGTCCGACATCAGCACATCCCTACGAATAGCGCGGCTCAAGCCGTCCAAGAAATGCTGTAACTTCTTAGCGGGATCATCGGCAATGAGGGGCGAGAAATGGCAACCCCTGTCGAACTTCTTCACATACTCTGCTATAGACATGTCTCCCTGCCGGAGGTTCCTAAAATCCCTCTTCAGCCACGCCTGAACGTCCGGCGTAAATTACTTGTCATAGAAGATCTTCTTGAACTCCTCCCAGGTCATAGAGTCCACATCCACTGTCTTTTCTGCCCCTTCCCACCAGATGACAGCGTCATCCTTCAACTGGAAAATGGCGCAACTGACCCGGGCAGCATCCTCCAGTCGCATATACCTAAGGATCGTCTCTAAGGTCCTGACCCATCCCTCTGCCACGAATGGATCGGTGGTACCGGTATTGTCAGGCCTCGTACTAACATCAGAGATAAAACATACAACCACATGCGGAAGCTACTAAAAAGCGGGTAAAATTTTCGCTTTTGGCCTGACGTTTTAAAACAATATAATTTAAAATAACGCGATACTAAAAATATATCCCAGTTTATAAAAACAACCAAACGCGGCTACCAGCCAACAATACACAGTATAGCATAACAACAACCAACCACATGTATCAGACTCCATCAACAGAATACAACGACAAAGCGCAGGGCATCCCCTGGCTAATAATACTGATACATATAAATATGCTATACGCTACTGGGATACTCTAACCACCTCCTGGGGAACCTCCAGCTGGATTAAACCCGCGACCAGCTATGAAACCTAGGTTCCCTGAAAACAACAAAAGCAAGGAAAAACAACCAAGCCCCATAGGGACATGGGGTCAAACCCCAGTACGGAGAGCAACTGAAACAGCTAAAGGAAATGCATAAGATAGAATGCAGATGCTATGCATGAGACACCGGATAACAGCCGAAGGCTACAAACAGCAAGGGAGCCAAGGAACTCAAACAAGATCTGCAACGAGTCAGTGGCCACGGGGTGTGTTCAAAGTGTGGTAATGAGCCACTCGCCTTGACACAACACCCAAATACCAGACGCATCAAACAACTCAACCTGCCGTTGCCTCGCCCATGAACTGTGGTAATTAACCACTCGGCGCATGGTGGATAACAGATCCCAGCAGGGAGATGAGAGTGCGGTATCGCCGCTCGCCCTCGCATCCTGGTAAGAAACAACAGCAATACAACGGAATACAAAGCAATGGCTGCAACAGAAATCTGAATGCAATATGGGAAATGCGTGTATGCATAAACATAGCAGCTAAACTCAACAGCAATCACATATGCACACAGCAACATCCATGGCAATGCACATGCAACCATCTAACATTAAATCTCACGCTAATTCCTAGCTACCTCAAGCTCAGATCCGTACCTCAATACTGCGCAACAATTACCACAAAGGGATCCCAAGAAATCTGGTTAAAAACCTGCTAAACAACGAAGCATAATTCTCAGTGATGCTAACAGAAGCTCACGGCTGGGAGCCACGCTCAACCAACGCAATTACTACCAAAACAACTTACTGGAAGCTTAAACCAATGCTAGGAACAAGATCTCATCACAAAGGAACGAAGTTCTACCTGCACTACAAAACGCACGATCGGCAGCAACTTCGCGTTCCTCAACTAGCCAACCACAGCCTACAAAAGTGGTACGGAATGGAAGAGCTTCTCGAGAGGAGTCCAACGCTACCTCAAACGTATCAAACAATAGTCGGAAACGATGGTAATTCGCCGGAGAAACTCACGGTGAACAATAACCTAGGGTTCGAAGAACAGAGGTCGACAATCGAGAGAATATTTCGCTAAGTATGGGAATAGATCAATCGAAGATCAAGTCTTCCAATATATATACACTCTCAACTGCTGATAATAGATCCAACCGACAAACCAGTCGACACTCGCTGAAAAATACAACCAGCAGACGCAAGCAAACCAACTACTGAATTCTCAAATAATACTAAGCAAAACGGTGTCGCAGCGACTTAACTAAACGACGTCGCACAACTTACGTCATCCTATCTGTCAACAGCTGGTTAACCAAAACCAGAGACTGGATTCCTCAACAACGCAACAGATCCCTGCGACTGGTACCAGACGCAACACTCGAAACGCAGCGTTTCAACCAATCTAAACGGCGTCGCTTAACCACATCAGCAAATCTATTGAAATAACACAAGCAACGACTGATCGCTACTAGGGGCAAACACACCAGCTGCTAATTTCTTAGCGCTAACCAAAACGACGTCGCCTCCACTAATCCAAAATACGGCGTATTGCACTTCGCTACAGGAGCTTGCTGCTAACAGATATCACCTAATAGATGCCTTACAAAACGTCACCGTTTTGGAATTCCTTAGCGCTCTCTGCTGAATCCACGTAAGCGTTGCTGCTGGCAGATCCTACCCAACACATGCCAACAAAATACTATCTGCTGGCAGACTTTGCCAACGACTGGTCACTCACGCCAAAACGACGGAGTTTGATCTCCCGCATTACAAATACACGCTACGACTGGTTTTCACTACCAACCAGCTGCTAACTCACAATTACCAAAATTACGAAAACTTCCAAAATTCTTAAAACCGATTAATTTAACATTTATCATCCATAAAATCCAGGTCTCACAGGTAAACTCCGGCGGCCCCATCTTTCGAAACTTATCATATGGCATCTCACTCCTGGCCGCCTGTACAGTCTCGGCATTCTGTTTCAAAATCTGCGCAAGCCAAAACGACGGAGTTTGATCTCCCGCATTACAAATACACGCTACGACTGGTTTTCACTACCAACCAGCTGCTAACTCACAATTACCAAAATTACGAAAACTTCCAAAATTCTTAAAACCGATTAATTTAACATTTATCATCCATAAAATCCAGGTCTCACAGGTAAACTCCGGCGGCCCCATCTTTCGAAACTTATCATATGGCATCTCACTCCTGGCCGCCTGTACAGTCTCGGCATTCTGTTTCAAAATCTGCGCAAGTCCAGCTAGAACCTGCTCACTGGAGCTCAACTGTGGTGGTGGAGGTGGGGTAACTTGTCGTCTGGGAGGCATCTGGGGTTTGTAACGAATTTCAATACTTAATCTCAACATGCCTCAAGAAAACAACATATGCAAACATATAGCCTCACGACATAATCACATCAACATCTCAAAATAATAGACATAAACTGGAAGTAATTGGACAATTATATAAAGCAGTCAAACACTAAGACTTACAGACTTTGAGGGGAGACTCCTTGAGTTTCTTGCAGTCAGCTGTAGGTACAACCCAAACTAGAACCTTGCTTTGATACCAACTGTAACGTCCCTCACTTCTTAAATTATTTTTAATTTAAAAGAGATCATAAATGCGGAAAAGAAGATACTAGGAATATTTTTTTTTATATACTAACTTCCACATGATAAAAACATTTATTAATGAAGCAATAATAGTAAGTCATTGTCATAAGGTTTCTAGGAATAATAAAAGTCTTAACCAAAAAAATAGACGTGCATGATAGCTAAAATTTGTCTAATTCATAAAAATAATCCTCATGCATAAGAAAAATATATTTTTCTCAAAACAAGTCGACATATGCTGAAAATACTGAAAGTGCTAAGCGGAAACAATAGGTCGCTGGGTAGGTGCAAAGTCCGACTGCAATCCGCTCAGGAATCCTACCCCTCAATCTCGCCTCATCTGCACCATCCAAGCATAGTGAGTCTAATGACTCAACAAGTACAAAACTGAGGTAACGAGTACTAAATAATACATGAACATGCATTAAAATATTTCTACTTAAAATAGTTTCTTGACTTAAAAGGTATGCATTAAAAACAATTCCATGCTCACAGTAAATAAAAATATTTGCATAAATAAAAAATGAATTTTAAACATTTTCCTCGTGAATTCTGTTCCTCGACTGTGGTTCCTCAACCTCAAGTCGCTTGATCAAGCTAATAAACACTAGTACTAGGTTGGAAAGGCACTCTAGTACTCATCTGGAGCCCAGACCTGTCAGTTGGAAAGGCACTTAAGTACTTATCTGAAGCCCAGACCCGTAATTTTGATATGGCAAGCGGAACTTCTCCCGACCCATATCCGTCATAGAAAAACCACAATCAAGTCCCATCATTCAAAAAATTATTTTTCCTCATACTTGCCTCAAATAATTTTCTCAAATCCTCAATAATTAAATAAATTCCATAACCTCAAAAACATTATGCCCATAAATAATTTAAAAGTAAGCATATGCAGTTTAAATAGTCAAACATGCTAAAAATCATTTTCTAGGCCTTAAATTTTCATAAAATATTAAAAAATATCATAAATGCTAAAAATGCTTAAAAACAGTTCATAATATCCTTAAAACATATAGTAAGTCATTCATGAATTTTGGCAGCCCATAGGACTCAATTTCCCAACTTTCCCGAAAATACCCCGAAAGGACCCACTCTACGCGACAAAACCGTAACAATCATATAAAATTTATTTCTTAACCAAATGACCTCAAACTTGAACCGACATAACTATAAGTAGATGGGCTAGCTTCTGGAACAAACCGAATTCAGAAATGATGTTTGAGGTGACCACGGTGACGCTCGCAACCCTACTGATCGCGCACAGGAACAATTCTGGGAGAGGTTAGAAACACAACTTCGAACCAGCCCATTCCCTTGACTCCAGCACCCGAACTACCCCTCACAAAGCCCATGGACGACCCTTAGGACCTCTGCTGTGATGCCCGAACCCACGGGAATCACGATTTGGGGTGAATAAAAATTTTTGAATAAAAGAAGGCTGAAAGGTAATTCGCTATAGGCTGTATCTCCTATAACTTGAAGGAAAACTCGAAACACAAACCAGACACAATACTAATTATGGCGCCAACTGCTGAAACTTGTTTGCGGAAAAACATAGTATGTTATATAACTTTGCAATTGCGATTTACAACCAGCTGCTATTCTATATAAATATACAACCGTTGCAACTGATCTAATACAGATCCTACAAAAGACAAAACAACATTATTCTAGACAAGAATTACGTTGGCCCCTTGATAAACACAATCACCCAGCTGCTGGTTTCAAGTTTCACCTGCTGTTCTTCCATCAGTTGTCGCACCTGCACCATTTTAAAAACTAGTGAGCCTAGAGGCTCAACAAGTAAAAACTGGGTAATAACAATTCAAATATATAGGTGGACATCTGTTCAATACATATGTTAAGGAACTTCAATGAACAATATCATTTTCGTAAATAGTTCGATAAACATTCAATGGCAGAAACAGAGGATGATAGCCCAGCTTCTCATTGTTAACAATTTCAATATCATTTTTCAGTTGATCATGGCATATAAGTTCTATGTGTTCCGTTATGCACTTGATCAAATGACTTCGGAAATCCGTTCTAGCATATAGCTCATTATGAAAGGGCAGCCGACACTTGGACGACTACTCACCCTTCTACAATTGGGTGACCGTAACTATCTATGCCATAATCATCGGGTTCCATCCTTTTAAACATTTGCTTCCCATTTTAAAACTTTACTGAGTATCGAATTCAACTTTGGAAACATATCGTTGAAATGAAACTGGTGAAAAGAAAACCAGTCGCAAGAGAATGGAACAGCACTTATGAAACAAAACAGATCTCTGCTGTTCGTAAATATCGCTAAAATGAACCAGCTGGAATAAACAGAAACCAGCTGCTAGATCTCTTACTAAGACAATCGTATTTAAATTAAACGATGTCGTTGAAGTAAATAACAGATAGGATGACAAGACTACCTGCTGATATTTTATAACTTAAAGAAACGACGTCGTTAGAGCATCAATCAGTCGCAAGGAATACGCTGATCAACCAGTTGCAAGAAAAAGCGCTAACACGTATATATAAAAGAATAGTACCAATCGCAAGACTAATACCAGCTGAAATGAACATTCCTTAGAAACGAATAAAGCAACTGCTGAACTATCACAATGGAATGCACCTGCTGGTGTTAACAAAGAAATACACCTGCTGGTTTTAGCAAAAGAAATGCACCTGCTGGTGAACAATGTACCAGCTGGAATTTACGAAAGAAACACAAGGACTGAAATATTTCAATAAGAATGCACCTGCTGATGTACAGTGCATCTGCTAATTTTATGAAAACAAAGAAACTGCTGATGAACAAACTATCAGCTGATGAACGATAAAATATGCAACAGCTGAACATGAAGTAGTGCGACTCCTGGTCGCAACTACTGAACTCAAACAATGCGACATCTGAAATCTAACAAAGGAAATGCAACTGCTGAATTCTAACAAAGGAATGCAGCTGCTGATTTCCAACAAAGAAGTGCAACTGCTAATTTTAACAAGGAAAGATGCGTCTGCTGATGAACAGTGCATCTGCTGAAATTTACGAAAACACTTGTAATATCAAAACAATGATCACGCTACCAGTCATCGCCTATTAAACCAGACTTTGTGCTGATTCAACCAGCAACTACCGATTACACAATCATCAAATCCCGATATTACAGCAAAAAGGAAGAACATTCGTGAATATTATACAATGCAGCTGCTGAATCTTAACAAGGAGATGCAGCTGTGGGAACATAACTCGACATTTGTAACATCAAAACAACAACTATGCCATCCGCCGTTGCCTATCAAACCATACCAATGATTCGAATGGCACTACAGATTACACCGTTATCAAATCTTGATATTACAACTACTGAGCAAAGAACATTCATAATCGTTCTGAGAATCAACTCGAATCCTCAATATTTTTAAAACATCTTAAACTTTCTGGAAAAAATCTTGATATTACAACTACTGAGCAAAGAACATTCATAATCGTTCTGAGAATCAACTCGAATCCTCAATATTTTTAAAACATCTTAAACTTTCTGGAAAACATTTTGGAAGCATCAATATCATTTCAAAACATCATTTTGAACCCATCTTTCCTTTCCATTTTCACGTTTAAAACATTTTAAAACATGAAATTCGAATCTTACAATAACATATAGGCAAGAAGACTCAGAAACATGAATATATACTTTAAATGGTGAGTCAAGAAACAGCTTTTACTTGCCTTAACCATAGCTTTGCAACAGCAGCTGATCCCTGCAGAATTCTTCCCCTTGAGCAATACACGAACTTCTCTGCAAATAATTTTGAAGAACACAGGAGGATTTCATCGAAAATGATAAAGATCTTTCTTCAAAAACAGGTTTAAATACCGAAGGGATTAGTGGCAAGCTACTTGTAAAATCAAGCATGACACACTTCTAAAATTTAGTAAAATTCCCTTCATATCATTTTAATTTGTAAAACACCAAACCTTTTCCTAAAGAAATCATTTCACCTCCTTAAAACATTTTCCAATCGATTTAAAATCCAGCTCGTGCATCACTCTTTGGAGTCGTCTGCTGGTATCAGCCGCAGCGCATCCTACTTGCTAACATCGATAAATCAGCAAATACATAACATTTAAAATTGCAAATTTGGCCCATGAGATCAATAAAATGCATAAATGTGGTCCTATGGATTTTGGGGCGTTACAACTCTACCCTCCTTATTGAAATTTCGTCCTCGAAATTTACGTACCGAAAAGATAAGGGTAAAGGCTAAACATATCAGCTCTTAAACCATCTATTTGGGATACCCAAATTCTGCCCATATACCTAACAATTCCATCCTCCGAAAAATATAGACTGTTGCCTCTTTCTTTATCCTGCTGGACCCATTTTTTTTTTCAACCGCTGGTCCTACGGTTGACCCTCTCGAATTTCATTTAACAAATTAGATCTTACAGAGAGGTTTACTAAAATCATATCATTACTACGGCTGGACACTATCTCGAGTCCAAATCTTTCAATATCAGTCACCAATAATTTCTGAACAGTTAGTTGCGCTAGTCCTGCTGATTTCCTGCTTAGAGCATCAGCTACCGCGTTTTGCTTTAATTTGTCAAAACTGATTGGACACTCTTTTGTCCAGTTATACTTCACTTGCTTCCTTGTTAACATAGTCAAGGGAACAACTATCTTAGAAAATCCTTGGATAAAACGCCTATAGTATCCAGCTAAACCCAAGAAACTCCTAATCTCTGCAACTGACTTAGGCACTGGCCAGTCACAAACTGCTTCAACTTTGGCAGGGTCTACCTCTATTCCATCCTTAGAAATTATATGGCCTAAGAATGGTACTTTCTCCATCCAAAATCGCATCTGCTAAATTTTACAAACAACTTCTTATCTTTCAAAATTTGGAGAACAGTTCTTAAGTGCTGAACGTGCTCCCTTATGGTCTTAGAATACACTAAGATGTCATTAATGAAAACCACTACAAACTGGTCTAAAAAAAATGGTTGAAAGACCCTATTCATTAAATCCATAAAAGCTGATGGACCATTCGTAAGTCCAAAAGGCATAACTAGGAATTCATAATCGTCATACCTAGTTCTAAAGGCTGTTTTATAAACATCAGTAGCCTTAATCTTCAATTGATGATATCCTGACCTCCAGTCAATCTTAGAAAATACTACAGACCCTCTTAATTGGTCGAAAAGATCTTCTATCCTATGTAATGGATACTTATTCTTAATCGTCAATTTATTCAACTCTCGGTAATCTATGCATAACCTCATACTTCCATCCTTTTTCTTAAAAAACAATACAGGCGCTCCCCAGGGCGAAGTACTTGGTCTAATAAACCCTTTCTCCAACAGATCTTGTGTCTGTTCTTTCAATTCTTTCATCTCTGTTGGAGCTAATCGATATGGTGGTCTAGGTACTTGGGCAGCTCCCGGAATCAGATCGATGGAAAACTCTAACTCTCTGTCTGGTGGTAGTCCCTGGATGTCTTTTGGGAAAACCTCAATAAACTCATTCGCAACCTCTACGTCTACTAGTCGAGGACTATCAGTCGCGGTTATGGATGATACAACTAGAGAAGTTCTATTAACATGTTTGGCCAAAAACTGGAATGAACTTCCTACTGGTGAGCTAACCATTACTGTTCGTGACTTAAAATCAATCACTACACCATACTTAGTTAACCAATCTATTCCCAAAATCATATCGAATTCTGGCACTGGTAAAACTATTAAATCAACAGTGATCTTATGCCCTTGAAGTTCAATTTCTAATTTTCTAAACAATACGTGCAATACCAGCTTTTCCCTTGATGGTACCGACACACAATAACCTATCATTACTTGTTCCGGCTGGATAGACAATTTCTTAACAAACTTAGCAGCAATGAATGAATGCGTAGCTCCTGAATCTAACAAAGCTAAAGAAGGAAATCCAGCTATCGAAATTTCACCTGTGACCACTGTCGACTCTGGATTGGCTTGTTCGGTGGTCATCACGTAGGCTCTGCTGGTCACCAATTGCTTGGACTTTGGACAATGTTTCAAAATATGTCCAGGCATTCCACACTTGTAGCAGACATTTTGCCCAAATCTGCATTGTCCCGAATGAGGCTTCTGACATTTAGGACACACGGGTTTGACACTAACAGCTGGAACTAAAATAATAGGTTGGATCAGTAGAGGTTTCTGTTCTTGAGGCCTCTGCTGCTGACTTTCCTCCTCCACATCCTTCCGCTCTCTCTCTGTCTATGGGCTGCTTTGGATTTGGGCAGTACTTAGCAATGTGGCCTTGAACACCACACTTAAAACACACGTCTTGCCCATCCCTACACTGACCAGCATGCTTTTTGTTACACATATGGCAAGTCAGTTTGATATTCATCCTGGGGACTAAGTTGCTCTGTTGCGGTTGCTGTTCTAGAAAATCCTGTTGATCGGTCTTTGATTGCTTAGGTGACTTCTGCTTCCTAGACTGAGAAGCCTGGCGTTTCTGCTTGCGGCTAAGCCCTTTCTGAGAATTCCCATGGATAGGTCCTTGGCCTGAAGGATGGCCACTTCCTTGACTTGGTTGTCTTACTAACTGCTCTACTGGTGGAGTTATAACCACTATCACACATGCGGGACCACCTAAGCTAACCTCTTTGATGGTGCTGCCCCTTCTTTCCCCACGTCTACCTCTACCTCGTCCAGACATCTTACAATCTATAGCCCGTAATCCACCACAATGCAATAATCAGAACATGCTAAAGTAAAATAAAAAAAAACAAATGCTCTGAAACATAAAATAAACTCACAACTTAGAGGAACAGAAGATGAACTTTGATCCAGCTGATGGTGAGTGTGTTTATCTCAGGAACCTGGCTCTGATACCATGTTGTGACGCTCGAAACCACGGGAATCACGATTTGGGGTGTAAAAATTTTGAATAAAAGAAGGCTGAAAGGTAATTCGCTATAGGCTGTATCTCCTATAACTTGAAGGAAAACTCGAAACACAAACCAGACACAATACTAATTACGGCGCCAACTGCTGAAACTTGTTTGCCGAAAAACAGAGTATGTTATATAACTTTGCAATTGCGATTTACAACCAGCTGCTATTCTATATAAATATACAACCGTTGCAACTGATTAATACAGATCCTACAAAAGACAAAACAACATTATTCTAGACACGAATTACGTTGGCCCCTTGATAAACACAACCACCCAGCTGCTGGTTTCAAGTTTCACCTGATGTTCTTCCATCAGTCGTCGCACCTGCACCGTTTTAAAAGCTAGTGAGCCTAGAGGCTCAACAAGTAAAACCTGGGTAATAACAATTCAAATATACATGTGGACATCTGTTCAATACATATGTTAAGGAACTTCAATGAACAATATCATTTTCGTAAACAGTTCGATAAACATTCAATGGCAGAAACAGGGGATGATAGCCCAGCTTCTCATTGTTAACAATTTCAATATCATTTTTCAGTTGATCATGGCATATAAGTTGTGACACCCGAACCCAACGGGGCCACGAGAATTGGGTAAATAAAAATTTTCGGATAAAAGAAGGGCTAAATGATAATTCGCTATAGGCTGTATTTCCTATAACTTGGAAGAAACAAAACAAACGACGAGCTCAAGGATCAGCAGGTACATAAGTTGCGCGCTAACTGCTAAAACATTTGCGGAAAAACAGTTTGTATTGATAATTTGCAATTGCGATTACAACAGCTGCTATTCTAAGTAAATATACAACCATTTCTACTGATCTAATACAGTACAATCTATACAAAATGATACAACTTAGACACGGAAAACGTAGGCCTTGGATAAACACAACGCCGCCCATCTGCTGATTTCAAGTTTCACCTTCTCTTCCTCCACCAGTTGTCGTACCTGCACCAATTTAAAAGCTAGTGAGCCTAAAGGCTCAGCAAGTAAAACCTGAGTAGTAACAATTTCATAAAACACAGGCAGACATCTGTGCAATGCATATGTTAAGGAACTTCAATATACAATGTCATTTTCATAAACATTTCAGTAAACATTCAATGGCAGATTAGGGGTGATAGCCCAGCTTCTCATTTCTTTCAATTTCATTTTCAGTTGATCATGGCATATAAGTTCTATGTGGTCCAATTTGCACTTTGATCAAAATGACTCCCGATATCAGTTTTAGCATATAGCTCATATGAAAGGGCAGTCGACATCTAGGCAACTGCTCACCCTTCTCCTTGGTGACCGAAACTATCTATGCCATAATCTAAAACATCTTTCGTTCCTTAACAATCATTTCTTTAAACATTCCTGTAAATCATCGGGTTAGATCATTTTAAATATTTGCTTCCCATTTTAAAACTTTACTGAGTATCGAATTTGACTTTGGAAGTATATCGTTAAAAAATGGAACTGGTTGAAAGAAAACCAGTCGCAAAGAATAGTACCAGTCGCAAGACTAATACCTGCTGAATGAACAGTACCAGTCGCAACAAATAGAAACCAGTCGCGAGGTCTTTTAAATAAGTATAAAGTGAAACGATGTCGTTGGAGTGATCAGCAGATGAAATAACAAAACTACCTGCTGATTTTCTATGACTTAAAGGAACGACGTCGTTAGCGCGTCAAACAGTCGCAAGGAATACGCAAATCGATCAGCTGCAAGAAAAAGCGCTAACACGTGTATATAAATGAATAGTACCAGTCGCAAGACTAATACCAGATGAAATGAACAGTACTTAAGATGAATAAAGCAACTGCTGAATTATCACTATGGAATGCATCTGCTGATGAACAGTGCATCTGCTGATTTTTAGGAAAACTACGCAACTGCTGAATTCTAACAAAGGAAATACAGCTGCTGAATTTAAAATCACAATGCAGCTGCTGATTCCTAATCAAAGGAAAACAACTGCTGATATTAACAAGGAAAGACGCATCTGCTGATGAACAGTGCATCTGCTGAAATTTACGAAGACACTTGCAATATCTAAACAATGATTTCGCTATCAGCCGTCGCCTATTAAACCAGACTTTATACTGATTCAACTAGCAACTACTGATTACAAAATCATCAAATTTCGACATTACAATTACAGGAAGAACATTCGTAAACGCTATAACCATACAGCTGCTGAATCTTAACAAGTCGATACAACTGCTGGATACATAACTCAACGATTGTAGTATCAAAACAACAACGATGTTATCAGCTGTTGCCTATCAAATCATACCAATGATTCAACCAGCAACTACCAATTACACAGTTATCAAATTCTAATATTACGGCTACTGTAAGAAGAACTTTCATAGCATTTCTTGGAAATAAATTCGAATTCTCAGTACACAAAACTTCATAAACTTTCTGGAAATAATACTGGAAGCATCATAAACATCAAAACATCATTTTCGAACCCATCTTTCTTTCCTTATCATGTCTAAATCATTTCAAACATGGACTTTAAATATATCAATATCATACAGGCAAGCAGATCCCTAAAAACACAATATATGCTTCAAATGGTGTAGCAAAGGATCAGCTTTTACTTTCCTTTAAACAAAGCTTTTCGACAACAGCTAATTCCCGCAGAAATCATCCCTTTGAGCAACGCACGAACTTTTCTGGAATTTCTTTGAAGAATACCTTAAAACTTTTCTTTGCAAATGATGAAAATCATACTTTGAAAACAGGTTTTTATATGAAAGGGATTAGTGGCATGCTACTTGTGAAATCAAGCATGACACACTTTTAAAATTTAGTAAAATTTCCTTCATATCATTTTAATTTGTAAAACACCAAACCTTCTCTTAAACAAAGCATTTCACCTCCTTAAAACATTTTCCAATCGATTTAAAATTCAGCTCGTGCATCGCTCCTTGGAGTCATCTGCTGAAACCAGCCGCAGCGCATCTTACCTGCTGATTTCAACAATTCAGCAGAGACATAACATTTAAAATTGCCAAATGGCCCAAAAGATTAGTAAAATTCACAAATGTGGTCCTATGGATTTTTGGGGCGTTACAACTCTACCCTCCTTATAGAAATTTCGTCCTCGAAATTTACGTACCAAATAAATATGGGTAAAGGCTTAGCATATCAGCTTCTGTTTCCCATGTTGCTTCTCGCTCCGACTGATTGGACCATTGTATCTTAACCATAGGAATGCTACGGTTTCTTAATCTTCTAACTTCTCGGAGGAGAATTCTTTCTGGTCGCTCTTCATAGCTTAAATCTGGCGCTAAATGAATTGGCTCAAAACTCAGCACATGCGAAGGATGGGGAATATACTTCCTCAAAGCTGATACATGAAAAACATTGTGCACTGCTCACATTTGTGGAGGCAGCGCTAGTCGATAGGCGAGCGTTCCTACCTTCTCTAATATCTCGAAGGGTCTAATATATATTGGACTCAACTTTCCTTTCTTTCCAAAACGCATAACTCCTTTCATTGGAGCTACTCTAAAAAATACTCGATCACCTTTATCAAAATTCAACTCTTCTTCGATTATATGCATAACTCTTCTGTCGACTTTGAGCTGTTTTCATTCTTTCTCTTATTCTTCTTACAGCTGCTGCTGTTTGCTCCACAACATCTGGTCCCAAACCAGCTCTTTCACCAACTTCATCCCAGTGAAGTGGTGTTCTACACTTTCTGCCATACAAAGCTTCATATGGAGCCATCTGAATCGAAGCTTGGAAACTGTTATTGTAGGCAAACTCTACCAGTGGCAAACTTGCATCCCAACCTGCTGAAAAATCTACAATACATGCTCTGAGCAAATCCTTCTAAAAATTTGAATCACCCTCTCCGATTGTCCATCAGTTTGTGGGTGAAACGCAGTGCTGAACGTCAATCTTGTACCCATAGCTTTATGTAGACTTTTCCAAAATGCTGATGTAAATTTTGGATCTCTATCTGATACAATGGAAATTGGAACACCATGTAGCCTCACTATTTCTTTAACATACAATTCAGCGTACCTGCTCACCTCACTATGTTGTTTTAAACCTGGTTAAGAAATGAGTCAGACTTAGTGAGCCTATCAATTATTAAACATTCAGCTACAAATTGAGCCACATCCCTCTTCATACCGGGCCACCAATACAACTGCTGGAAGTCCTTGTACATTTTCGTACTTCCTGGATGTACTGAGTATGGTGCTGTATGAGCTTATTTCAAGAGTTCAGCTCTTAAATCATCTACTTGAGGCACCCATATTCTGCCCAAGTACCTAACAATTCCATCCTCTGAAAAATAGAGGCTACTGCCTCTTTCTCTATCCTGCTGAACCCATTTCTTCAACTGCTGATCTTGCTGCTGACCCTCTCGAATTTGATTTAACAAATTAGATCTTACAGAGAGGTCTGCTAAAATCATATTACTGCTGCTGGACACTATTTCCAGTCCAAACCTTTCAATTTCATTTACCAATGGCTGCTGGACAGTTTGTTGCGCCAATCCTGCTGATTTTCTACTGAGGGCATCGGCTACCACGTTTGCTTTTCCTGGATGATAATTGATAGTGCAATCATAATCTTTAACCAGTTCTAACCATTGCCTCTGCCTCATATTCAAATCTTTCTGGGTAAAGAAGTACTTCAAACTCTTATGATATGTGAAAATCTAACACTTCTCCCCATAGAGGTAATGCCTCCATATCTTAAGGGCAAAGACAACAGCTGCTAGTTCTAAGTCATGAGTCGGGTAATTCTTCTCATGATCCTTCAGCAGTCTAGATGCGTATGAAATAACTTTACGATCCTGCATCAACACAGCTCCTAGTCCCAACTTAGACGCATCAGTGTATATTACAAATTTTCCCTCATCAGTTGGCATTGTCAGCACAGGTGCTTCAATCAGCGCTTGCTTCAATTTGTCAAAACTAGTTTGACACTCTTCTTGTTGGATCGGTCCGGATCCGCACCCCGGCAGGCAGCGGAAGAACAAAAATTGTGACCGGGATGCGATCAATACGAATAATCAAAATAGATCTACGTATCATCATACATAGGGTGTTTCAACGAATTACCTGTCTGGCACTTGTGCCTGGCTCCAACCGGTGTTTCAAGAACCCGGCGCTTCTCGGTTGATTGCGGTAGATTCGTCAATCCGGTCCACGACCAGATTCGAGGCTCCTTCGTCAGACTGCACTAGAAGTCCTGACGAGATCAGCACGATCGGATTCTCCTCGAAAAGTTGGCAGGAAACTAATTTCCGGCGACAACGGGGCGGCGACGGCGGCGGCGCGTGGAGGCGACGGCGGCGGCGGCGTGAGAGTGAGTAGACCGACTCACTAACTCAGCTCACTTCTTACCAGTTAAGACAACTTATGATGTGATCAAGTATTCCGAATTGTATGTGAAAGAAATAGTGAGGCTGCATGGTATTCCTATTTTGATTGTATCTGATAGAGATCCAAGGTTTATGTCAGCTTTCTGGAAGAGTTTACATAGAGCTTTGGGTACTAAGTTGACCTTTAGCACAGCCTTTCACCCCCAGACCGATGGTCAATCAAAAAGGGTGATTCAGATTTTAGAAGATATACTCAGGGCTTGTATCATAGATTTTACAGATATTTTGGATTTGAAGCTGCCATTGGTAGAATTTACGTATAATAACAGCTTCCAAGCTTCAATCCAGATGGCCCCATATGAAGCTTTCTATGGTCGACGATGCAGAACACCTCTTCAATGGGATGATGTAGGAGAACGAGCTGGTTTAGGGCTTGTATCATAGATTTTTCAGAAAGTTGGTATTTAAAGTTATCGCTGGTAGAATTTACGTCTAATAACAGTTTCCAAGTTTCGATAAATATGGCCCCATATGAAGCTCTCTATGGTCAAAAATGCAGAACACCTCTTCACTGGGATGATGTAGGTGAACGAGCTAGTTTAGGTCCAGATGTGGTAGAACAAATAGCTGAAGGTGTTAGGAAGATTAAGGAGCGGATGAGAACATCTCAAAGCAGACAGAAGAGTTATGCTGATAATAGGCGTCGAGAGCTGGGTTTTGAAGTTGGTGATCATGTGTTTTTGAAAGTAGCTCCGATGAAAGGAGTGATGCGTTTTGGGAAGAAAGGAAAGCTGAGTCCAAGGTATATTGGTCCTTACGAGATTTTGGACAAAGTAGGAACGATGGCTTATCGATTAGCACTGCCCCCGCATCTGTCTTCAGTGCATAGTGTGTTTCATGTATCAGCTTTGAGGAAGTTTGTTCCTAACCCGTCGCATGTGCTGAGTTATGGGCCAATCCATTTGGCACCTGATCTGAGTTACGAAGAAAGACCCGAGAGGATTCTTCTTAGAGAGATTAGGCAGTTGAGGAATCGTAGTATTCTAATGGTTAAGGTACAGTGGTCTAACCAAACATAACGAGAAGCTACGTGGGAGACCGAAGCTGATATGCAAAGTCTTTACCTAGAGCTGTTTGGTAAGTAAATTTCGAGGACGAAATTTCAGTACTAGAGTTGTAGCGCCCCAAATCCATAGGACCACAAATATTAACCTTTTATATTAAAGGCCATTTTGATATTCTAGCCTTCAGATTTTAGCTCAAGCTAGTTTTATTTATTTAAAGCTGATTTTTTTTCTTCAAATTTGAAACAAGATCCAGAAGGTTCCGGACAGATTTCGCCCCAAGCACAATCCGAGTTGGTCCAGATCTGAACTTTTCCTTTGAAAATAAAATGTTTTGAAATGGGAGAATTGTTTATAAAATGCTTGTAGCAATTTCAAGATTTAAATACTAGTAGGGAGCTTTCAGCAAATCTTTTTAAAAAGGACAAAGAGTTGGTATGACAACCATGGCTACTCAAGTATTTTTACCTGCTACCAATCATACTCCCTTATATGATTGTTTACGTGAGTTAGAAGCTCATTTTTACTTGCCAAGAAAAATCTTTAGTTCTCTCAAATTTCTAAGGAGTTCGTCGCTTGTGCTTGAGGAGATCATCCGCATAAACCAGTTGTTCTTCGTGTTTTCCAGTTAAAGACAAGTAAAATCTGATTATTTGCTACACTATGAAAGCATATATCGTTTCTTTTCAGTTCTGTGATTGCTTGTCTGTTTCACGCACCAGTATTAACTTATGTTTATGCCATTGCTGTTTTAAAATGAATATTTGGGTTCACAGAGTTGTTTCTGTTTTAAAACTCTCCAAATGTGTTTTAGTACGATGGAAGCTGATTTTAATACAACTGAGCTGTATAGATTTGAGTTTTATGTATGAGTAAGAACTTCTTCGTTATGGTGAATGGTGGCGTCTGGGCTTGACTCCAAGTAATCGGCGATGCTGATTAAATCGAGATTTTGTACCGATTAGATAGGCGGAGATGGTATCTTTGGTTGTCGTTCGTGATGCTGCAAAACTAGTTTCTTTTCCAAAATTGTTTTTTTTCTCTACGCTAGCGACATGATTCTATAGTTAAATCTGTTTCACACATCTCAAATTTGTTGTCACGCTAGCGTTACTATTTTGATAGCCAAATCTGATTCCACGCTAGCGATGCTACTCTTATAGTCACATCTGTTTTCCCACGAGCGATACCATTTCCTAAAGCCAAATCTGTTTTGTACCCGAGTACTGTTTTCGAAAGCCAAATATGTTTTGTACCCGAGTACTATTTTCGTAAGCCAAATTTTTTTTGTACTCGAGTACTGTTTTCGAAAGCCAAATATGTTTTGTACCCGAGTACTATTTTCGTAAGCCAAATTTTTTTTGTACTCGAGTACTGTTTTCGAAAGCCAAATATGTTTTGTACCCGAGTACTATTTTCGTAAGCCAAATTTTTTTTGTACTCGAGTACTGTTTTCGAAAGCCAAATATGTTTTGTACCCGAGTACTATTTTCGTAAGCCAAATTTTTTTTGTACTCGAGTACTGTTTTCGAAAGCCAAATATGTTTTGTACCCGAGTACTATTTTCGTAAGCCAAATTTTTTTTGTACTCGAGTACTGTTTTCGAAAGCCAAATATGTTTTGTACCCGAGTACTATTTTCGTAAGCCAAATTTTTTTTGTACTCGAGTACTGTTTTCGAAAGCCAAATATGTTTTGTACCCGAGTACTATTTTCGTAAGCCAAATTTTTTTTGTACTCGAGTACTGTTTTCGAAAGCCAAATATGTTTTGTACCCGAGTACTATTTTCGTAAGCCAAATTTTTTTTGTACTCGAGTACTGTTTTCGAAAGCCAAATATGTTTTGTACCCGAGTACTATTTTCGTAAGCCAAATTTTTTTTGTACTCGAGTACTGTTTTCGAAAGCCAAATATGTTTTGTACCCGAGTACTATTTTCGTAAGCCAAATTTTTTTTGTACTCGAGTACTGTTTTCGAAAGCCAAATATGTTTTGTACCCGAGTACTATTTTCGTAAGCCAAATTTTTTTTGTACTCGAGTACTGTTTTCGAAAGCCAAATATGTTTTGTACCCGAGTACTATTTTCGAAAGCCAAATCTGTTTTGTACCTGAGTACTGTTTTCGTAAGCCAAATCTGTTTTGTATCCGAGTACTGTTTTAGAAAGCCAAATCTGTTTCTTACCTGAGTACTATTTTCGTTAGCCAAATCTGTTTTCATACCAGCGATATGTCTCCTATAGCCTAATCTATCGCTCAATGCAATTTTAAAGAGAAATGAGTTTTAAAAGATGTGAACCCCGAGCTATGAGATCCAAATTCGATCAACGATTTGTTTAAAGGAAGTAATGTTCAGTTTTAAAGGATTTATGGCATAAATAACAGACGGTCATGATGGAAGGGTGAGCTAGCTGTCGAAGGAATCAGTTTCCCCTTCATATTGGGCGATGTTTCGCCATATTGTTACTGAATTCAGTTGTAGCTTGATCAAGCGCTATTGGACCTAAGGGGAGCTTCTAAGCCATAAGTCACAAGAAAATATAGATGAGATTTGGGTTGCCTTCCCAAATCTGATTTTACGAAAAGAATTTATGTTTAAACTGTCTTCCTTTAAACTATGATTATTTTAAGTTATGTATGTGTCTGTCTGCACTAAGTGATCTTTGTTATCCTCAGTTTTTCCTTGCTGAGCCCCTAGGCTCATTAGCGTTTATTGTGCAGGTGAGACAGATCAGGGGCAGACGGGAGACGGGAGATGAACCAGCTGTGGTGTATATGTGTTTATTGAAGGCCAGAGTTTCTGTGTCATTGTTGTTGTTGATCTTTTGTCAATCTATATTAAGATACATTACAACAATGGAGAATTCATATAGAGTTCCAGTAGTTGTAATATCACATGTTGTACCTGAACATCAAATCTGTTAGTCAAATCTGTTGTTGCTATTTCATTTTGGGGCCAATCGTTTGCATATCAACTTTGTAAGGAAATACAACTTACAATATTTTGCAATTAGTCCTCCTATTTCTCTCGTTTATTCAATTAACTCCACTCCGTTGATTCCCGTGGGTATGGGCGTCACACTATGAATCTGGGTTCTAGCTTCCCTACTATCCAAACCTCATCACACCCTTCATAGGAGCAACCTTCACAAAAACATGATCCACGACTGCGAATTCTGACTCACTCCTCCTCAGATCAGTGTAACACTTTTGTCGACTCTAGGCAGTCCTCATCCTATCCCTGATCCTCGTCACTATGTCCACCATCTGCTGAACTATCTCAGGGCCCAACTCTGTCCGCTCACCTACTCGTCCCAATGGATGGATGATCTGCACCTCCTCCCATAAAGTTACTCAAAGGTGCCATGCCGATGGTGGCCTGAAAGCTGTTGTTTTAGGTGAACCATACTAATGGTAGCTTGGCTTCCCAACTCCCCTGAAAGTCAATAGCACAAGATCGCAGCAGGTCCTGTAGTATCTGTTCACTCTCTCTGTCTGCCCATCTGTCTGGGGGTGGAATGCGATGCTAGACTGTAGCTTCGTCCCCAAATAGGCGTAAAGACTCCTCCAAAACTCTGATGTGAAACGCGTATCTCTGTCTGACACAATCAAGACTGGTATCCCATGCAGCCTAACGATCTCCCGAATGTACAACTCCACGTACTGCGTCATAATGAATGTGGTCTTCACCGGTAGAAAATGTGCCGGCTTGGTGAATCGGTCCACAATCATTCCATATAGAATTCAATCCCCTAACGGTCCTCGGCAATCATACAACAAAGTCCATCAAAATGTTCTCCCACTGCCACTCCGGAATAGGGAGGGGTCTCAGTAGTCCAGCGGGTCACTGATGTTCTTCCTTGACCTGTTGGCAAGTCAAACACTCAAACACAAAATGACTGATATCGCGCTTCACGTCCGGCCACAAATATAACTGTTGTAGGTCCATGTACATCTTTTTTCTCCCTGTGTGAACTGAATAAGGTGACGCATGAGCCTCTTCCATAATTAGCTCTCTCAGTGCATCACCTGAGGGAACCCAAAATCGTCATTTGAACCTCACAATCCCGTCGTCAATGGTGTAGATTCCACTGCCCTTCTCCTCATCTCTCAACCTCCACTTCTGCAACTGCTCGTCACTAGCCTTACTATGGCAAATGCCATCTAGTTGAGTGGACTATATGGTCATAGATTTTTGTCTAGGAGCTCTCCCTACAGTATAAACCTCTAGCCCAAAGTTCTGTATCTCTAGTAGTAATGGCTTTGTGACTGTCAGATAAGCCACAACTGCGTTCTTTCTGCTCAACGCGTCGGACCCAACGTTAGCTTTCCTTGGGTGGTAGCTAATCTCACTGTCGTAATATTTTACCAACTCTAGCCATCTCCTCTGTTTCATGTTCAACTCCTTCTGCCTGAAGAAGTACTTCAAGCTCTTGTGGTCGGTGAAGATCTTGCACTTCTCGTCATACAGATAATGTCTCCAAATATTGAGTGCAAAAACGACTGTTGTTAACTCCAAATCATGCGTTGGGTAATTTTTCTCATGATCCTTCAGCTGTCTAGATGCGTATGAAATAACTTTACGATCCTGCATCAACACAGCTCCTAGTCCCAACTTAGACGCATCAGTGTATATTACAAATTTTCCTTCATCAGTTGGCATTGTCAGCACAGGTGCTTCAATCAGCGCTTGCTTCAATTAGTTGGGCATCTACTCTAACACTTCTGTCCAGTTATACTTCACTTGCTTCCTTGTTAAAGTGGTCAGAGGAACAGTAATCTTTGAGAATCCTTGGATAAACCGTCGATAATATCCAGCTAAACCCAAGAAACTTCTTATCTCTGTGACATTCTTTGGTGCTGGCCAGTCACGAACCGCTTCAACTTTAGCAGGGTCAACCTCTATTCCATCCCTAGAGATTATATGGCCTAGGAACGATACTTTCTTCATCCAGAAATCACACTTGCTGAATTTAGCAAACAATTGCTTGTCTTTTAAAATCTGGAGCACGATTCCCAAATGTTGAACATGCTCCTGCTGAGTCTTACAATATACTAAGATATCATCGATAAATACAACTAAAAACTGGTCTAAGTATGGTTGAAAGACCCTATTCATTAAGTCCATAAATTCTGATGGAGCATTTGTAAGTCCAAAGGGCATAACCAAAAATTCGTAATGGCCATATCTAGTCCTAAAGGCTGTCTTATATACATCAGCTGCCTTAATCTTCAGTTGGTGATATCCAGACCTCAAGTCGATCTTAGAAAATACTACTGACCCTCTCAACTGGTCGAAAAGATCTTCTATCCTAGGTAATGGATACTTATTCTTAATTGTCAATTTGTTTAACTCGCGGTAATCTATACATAATCTCATACTCCCATCCTTTTTCTTAACAAATAGAACATGGGCTCCCCATGGCGAAATGCTTGGTCTAATAAATCCTTTCTCCAACAGATCTTGTATCTGTTCTTTCAATTCTTTCATCTCTGTTGGAGCTAATCGATATGGTGGTCTAGATATTGGAGCAGCTCCTGGGATTAGATCAATCGAAAACTCCAACTCCCTGTCTGGTGGCAATCCTTGAATGTCTTCTGGAAAAACCTCAGGGAATTCATTTTCTTCTTCTACCATTGACAGTTGGGGTCTAACAGTTGCTGTTAAGGAGGATATAATTGAAGGGACTTTATTAACATGTTTGGCCAAAAACTGAAATGGCTCTTTTCCTGGTGGGTTGACAGCTACCGCTCTTAGTTTGAAGTCGATTACTACCCCATACTTAGTTAGCCAATCTATTCCCAAAATTAAATCAAATTCTGGCATTGGTAACACAATTAAGTCAGCAGTAATCTTACGCCCTTGAAGTTTAAGTTCTAAACTTCTAAACAATTCTTGCGATACCAGCTTTTCCCCTGATGGTACCGATACACAATAACCTATCATTACTTGTTCTGGCTGGATAAAAAATTTCTTAATAAACTCAGCAGAAATGAATGAATGCGTGGCTCCTGAATCTAACAAAGCTAGAGAAGTAAATCCAGCTATCATAATTTCACCTGTAACCACTGTCGACTCAGGAGGAGCTTGATCAGCCGTCATCACATAGGCTCTGCTGGTCACCAGCTGCTTAGACTTTGGACAATTTTTCAAAATATGTCCAGGCATTCCACACTTGTAGCAGACGTTTTGTCCAAGTCTGCATTGTCCCAAATGAGGCTTTTGACATTTAGGACACAGTGGCCTATTATTACCAGCAGGAACGAAGCTTATAGGTTGAATTTGTAGAGGCTTTTGCTCCTGAGGCCTCTGCTGGTTCTTGTTCTGTTTCTTAAATGGCCTTTGATCCTTCTGCTGAAAGGCTTGTCTCTTTTGTTGCCTTTCTTCATCAAGATCTTTCCAATCTATTTCAATTTGCAGGGCTCTATCCACTGCTTCCCTGTAAGTTCTTGGCACTGACAGCCTCACATTCATCTTAAACATTGGCTTCAATCCTTCTACGAAGTGACTCAATTTCTCTTCTGGGTCACTTCCTATCAATGGCACGAAATATCACCCTCTTTCGAACGTCCGTACATACTCCTGTACGGTTGAACTCCCTTGCTTGAGGGTCAAAAATTCCCTCTTCATCTCAGATCTTTTTCCCGCTGTGAAGTATTGCTCATAGAATACTCGCTTGAAATCTGCCCAGGTGAAATTCAGCATATCCACAGACATCTTGACTCCTTCCCACCAAATCATTGCGTCTTCCCTTAGCATGTAGATAGCGCACCTTGGCCTATCTAAATCAGACAGTTGGAGGTACTCGAAAATGACCTCCATGGATTTAATCCAACTTTCTGCAACTAGTGGATCAGTAGTTCCACTAAATTCCTTAGGCTTCTGGCGCCTAAATTTCTCTTGGGGATCATCGTTACTTGGTCCCCTGCTGCTGGAAGATTGACCATTTCCTCTGTTGTTATTTTGTTCTACCAGCATTCTTAACAATTGAGTGATGTTAGCATTGTTATCACTCTCTGTTTCTTCTAGAGGAATACTGCTTCTAGTTCTTCCTCGTCCTCTTCCTGACATTCTATATTCTATAGCCCAATCCACCACATGCATATATCACAACATGCTAAATAATTTTAAAGACAATGCTTCTGAAAATAAACTCACAACTTAGAAGAACAGACGATGAACATTGATCCAGCTGATGGTGCATGTGTTTATCTCAGGAACGTTGCTCTGATACCATGTTGTGACACCCGAACCCAACGGGGCCACGAGAATTGGATAAATAAAAATTTTCGAATAAAAGAAGGGCTAAATGATAATTCGCTATAGGCTGTATTTCCTATAACTTGGAAGAAACAAAACAAACGACGAGCTCAAGGATCAGCAGGTACATAAGTTGCGCGCTAACTACTAAAACATTTACGGAAAAACAGTTTGTATTGATAATTTGAAATTGCGATTACAATAGCTGCTATTCTAAGTAAATATACAACCGTTGCTACTGATCTAATACAGTACAATCTATACAAAATGATACAACTTAGACACGGAAAACGTAGGCCTTGGATAAACACAACACCGAATATACAACCGTTGCTACTGATCTAATACAGTACAATCTATACAAAATGATACAACTTAGACACGGAAAACGTAGGCCTTGGATAAACACAACGCCGCCCATCTGCTGATTTCAAGTTTCACCTGCTCTTCCTCCACCAGTTGTCGTACCTGTTAGAGTAGATGCCCAACTAGCCAACTTGTGGCGTGTGGGTTTTATAGACTCTTGTACAAACAGTCTTTATATATGATATTCGCATTCTTTTATATGGCATTCTTTACTTTCATTATGTGTGTAATGATTTACAATTGCGTTGAGTAAAGACCTAGAATGCACTAAAGCGTATGTTAGATGTGATAGTGGGTATGACGGCTATCATGGAACACATCTAATAGTCGCTATGTATTCTGAACATGTTCCTAGTCGATTGGGCCGTCAAAAATGAGGATAAGGCCGCCCGAGTTCGAGACTAGTATCTGCGATGCGAAGTACCATGTTTCATTGGTTGGGAACATTGTGATGTTCTGAGCATGCAGATAGATAGTGACCTGGTGATCTATCGAACTACCCTCGTTCGGACTTTCCAAGTTGTTACCATTTGTCGAGTGGATAAGTCCGAGGTCTTGGTTGTACTGATTAGTCCTCACGACTCGAAACGTCATTGAGACTCTACATGATAGGCGTCTCACTTTGACCCGTTTTCCGACTCACCTGGAGTCACAAGGCGTCGGGATTGGGTGAGACCACGATGCATGTAGGAGTCGATGTATCGTTGTCGAGGATTCACCGCTCGCATACATGCGTGGATATCCTATGCTATCTGAGGAGATAATAGTGTATAAATCTCTGGCCAGAGTACTAGAAGTGTTTTAGGTAAATGTGTTTACCTAGTTGCACTCGCGATGTCACTATTCGATCTCCAAGATGTATGCATAGCTATCGGATCTATGGCGACTCTCGATTTACCAATGGTCGTTGATCTGATCGGGATATATGGATTGAAAGGACCGTACTGTACGCTAACCACGACCGACTGGTTCTTGCAGGCACTATCAGTGATACCTAGGGGATCATGGGGCGATGTTGCTAGACGCTTTACCATGATCCGTTGGGCAGGTCCGGAACTGTTCGGGCCTGTCCCGGGCAGCCCGTGAAGTTTTCGGGCCGGTGTGCGATGCCGGGCCCGGTTTTGATCGATTTTGAACTTTTAAGTTTTTGGGTCTAAAATTGCTTTAATCCTAATTTGATACAATTAAAATTAGTAAAATGTGATTTTAATTATGAAATGTGATTTTGTAATAAAATATGATTTTGTTTTATCGGCAAAATACGATTTTATTATAAAATACGATTTCGTAATTAGAATATGATTTTACAATAAATAATTAGATTATTTAATTATGCATGTTAATTAGATTAATTGCATGATTGGGGTGATCGAGAGCCGTGCCCAATGTGTTAGGTGTATGCAATAGGTTTTTATTTGATTTCGGTTTTTAATATTTGATTATCATTTAAAGTGGGCCTGTTTGTGGTCCGTTCCCACCCCTTGATAAATGTATCCCTTATCTGTCATAGCAATTTAAATGTAAATTACTAGATTTAGTGGGAGCACATCCGAAGATGGTGGAAATGACGATCAAGATATTGAAGACCGAAGATTTGTAAAACCGGAAAGCATTGTAATAGGATTGCATTGCATATTGCATTACCCCTAGGATTGGACCCAGGTCCGTGGCTGGCAACCACGGACCGCATAGCTCTCGCGATCGATCATCCCAATGTTTACTTTATATATGTTGATATATAGTGTAATTGAATCCGCATGTTTGCATGTTTTAAATTGGATTTAAATATGCATGAGACCAAATTTTTCAAAATAAAATCCCTCGTTTTAAATTTGATTTAAAACTCATATCAAGATAAATGTTTATTCGATAAACAAAAGGGTATTTAAAATTGTTTAAATTAACCCTACCTTCCATCAACAATGGGTGTACGTCGATGCTACCCGCATACATGGCCCGACTCATATTATTGAGGGGGTCATGTATGCCGGAAAGCTGTCCACGCCATTGACAACTGTTGTGAGTCGGTCGGAACTCCCTTTAACGTTGGCTCATATTATTGGGGACATTAAGGGGGCCGTCCTTCACGACTAAAGAAACATGTTTTCTTCCGCTGCCTCGCCGGGGGGCGGATCCGGATCCTCAACAGTACCTGCACCAATTTAAAAGCTAGTGAACCTAAAGGCTCAGCAAGTAAAACCTGAGTAGTAACAATTTCATAAAACACAGGCAGACATCTGTGCAATGCATGTGTTAAGGAACTTCAATATACAATGTCATTTTCATAAACATTTCAGTAAACATTCAATGGCAGAAACAGGGGATGATAGCCCAGCTTCTCATTTCTTTCAATTTCATTTTCAGTTGATCATGGTATATAAGTTCTATGTGGTCCAATTTGCACTTTGATCAAAATGACTCCCGATATCAGTTTTAGCATATAGCTCATATGAAAGGGCAGTCGACATCTAGGCAACTGCTCACCCTTCTCCTTGCTGACCGTAACTATCTATGCCATAATCTAAAACATCTTTCGTTCCTTAACAATCCTTTCTTTAAACATTCCTGTAAATCATCGGGTTCCATCATTTTAAACATTTGCTTCCCATTTTAAAACTTTACTGAGTATCGAATTTGACTTTGGAAGTATATCGTTAAAAAATGGAACTGGTTGAAAGAAAACCAGTCGCAAAGGAATAGTATCAGTCGCAAGACTAATACCTGCTGAAACAAATAGGAACAGTCGCAACAAATAGGAACCAGTCGCGACGTCTTTTAAATAAATATAAAGTAAAACGATGTCGTTGGAGTGATCAGCAGATGAAATAACAAGACTACCTGCTGATTTTTCTATGACTTAAAGGAACGACGTCGTTAGCGCGTCAAACAGTCGCAAGGAATACGCAAATCGATCAGCTGCAAGAAAAAGCGCTAACACGTGTATATAAATGAATAGTACCAGTCGCAAGACTAATACCAGCTAAAGTGAACAGTATCTAAAACGAATAAAGCAACTGCTGAATTATCACTATGGAATGCATCTGCTGATGAACAGTGCATCTGCTGATGAACAGTGCATCTGCTGATGAACAGTGCATCTGCTGATGAACAGTGCATCTGCTGATGAACAGTGCATCTGCTGATGAACAGTGCATCTGCTGATGAACAGTGCATCTGCTGATGAACAGTGCATCTGCTGATGAACAGTGCATCTGCTGATGAACAGTGCATCTGCTGATGAACAGTGCATCTGCTGATGAACAGTGCATCTGCTGATGAACAGTGCATCTGCTGATGAACAGTGCATCTGCTGATGAACAGTGCATCTGCTGATGAACAGTGCATCTGCTGATGAACAGTGCATCTGCTGATGAACAGTGCATCTGCTGATGAACAGTGCATCTGCTGATGAACAGTGCATCTGCTGATGAACAGTGCATCTGCTGATGAACAGTGCATCTGCTGATGAACAGTGCATCTGCTGATGAACAGTGCATCTGCTGATGAACAGTGCATCTGCTGATGAACAGTGCATCTGCTGATGAACAGTGCATCTGCTGATGAACAGTGCATCTGCTGATGAACAGTGCATCTGCTGATGAACAGTGCATCTGCTGATGAACAGTGCATCTGCTGATGAACAGTGCATCTGCTGATGAACAGTGCATCTGCTGATGAACAGTGCATCTGCTGATGAACAGTGCATCTGCTGATGAACAGTGCATCTGCTGATGAACAGTGCATCTGCTGATGAACAGTGCATCTGCTGATGAACAGTGCATCTGCTGATGAACAGTGCATCTGCTGATGAAATTTCTTTGAAGAACACTTTAAAACTTTTTCTTTGCAAATGATGAAAATCTTATTTTGAAAACAGGTTTTTATATGAAAGGGATTAGTGGCATGCTACTTGTGAAATCAAGCATGACACACTTTTAAAATTTAGTAAAATTCCCTTCATATCATTTTAATTTGTAAAACACCAAACCTTCTCTTAAAGAAAGCATTTCACCTCCTTAAAACAATTTCCAATCGATTTAAAATTCATCTCGTGCATCGCTCCTTGGAGTCATCTGCTGAAACCAGCCGCAGCGCATCTTACCTGTTGATTTCAACAATTCAGCAGACACATAACATTTAAAATTGCCAAATGGCCCAAAAGATTAGTAAAATGCACAAATGTGGTCCTATGGATTTTTGGGGCGTCACATAAGTTCTATGTGGTCCGTTATGTACTTGATCAAATGACTTCGGAAATCCGTTCTAGCATATAGCTCATTATGAAAGGGCAGCCGACACTTGGACGACTACTCTCCCTTCTACAATTGGGTGACCGTAACTATCTATGCCATAATCTAAAATAGCTTTTGTTCCTTAACAATCCTTTCTTTAAACATTCCTTAAAATTTCTATAAATCATCGGGTTCCATCATTTTAAACATTTGCTTCCCATTTTAAAAATTTTCTGAGGATCGAATTCGACTTTGAAAACATATCGATGAAATGAAACTGGTGAAAAGAAAACCAGTCGCAAGAGAATGGAACAGCACTTATGAAACAAAACAGATCCTTACTGTTCGCAAATATCGCTAAAATGAACCAGCTGGAATAAACAGAAACCAGCTGCTAGATCTCTTACTAAGACAATCGTATTTAAATGAAACGATGTCGTTGAAGTAAATAACAGATAGGATGACAAGACTACCTGCTGATATTTTATAACTTAAAGAAACGACGTCGTTAGCGCATCAATCAGTCGCAAGGAATACGCATCAACCAGTTGCAAGAAAAAGCGCTAACACGTATATATAAAAGAATAGTACCAGTCGCAAGACTAATACCAGCTGAAATGAACATTACTTAGAAACGAATAAAGCAACTGCTGATTTATCACAATGGAATGCACCTGCTGGTGTTAACAAAGAAATACACCTGCTGGTTTTAGCAAAAGAAATGCACCTGCTGGTGAACAATGTACCAGCTGGAATTTACGAAAGAAACACAACGACTGAAATATTTCAATAGTAATGTACCTGCTGATGTACAGTGCATTTGCTGATTTTATGAAAACAAAGAAACTGCTGATGAACAAACTATCAACTGATGAACGATAAAATATGCAACAGCTAAACATGAAGTAGTGCGACTGCTGGTCGCAACTACTGAACTCAAACAATGCGACATCTGAAATCTAACAAAGGAAATGCAACTGCTGAATTCTAACAAAGGAATGCAGCTGCTGATTTCCAACAAAGAAGTGCAACTGCTAATTTTAACAAGGAAATATGCGCCTGCTGATGAACAGTGCATCTGCTGGAATTTACGAAAACACTTGTAATATCAAAACAATGATCACGCTACCAATCGTCTCCTATTAAACCAGACTTTGTGCTGATTCAACCAGCAACTACCGATTACACAATCATCAAATCCCGATATTACAGCAAAAAGGAAGAACATTCGTGAATATTATACAATGCAGCTTGTTAGAACAATATTTATTAAGTTTTGGTGATAACAAAAATACAAAATGGATTGATCGGGTTGTCGCATTCAACAAGTGCTATTTTATCAGTTGGAGTTTTTCATGAAGAGATCAGCAGTTGATTAGTTGGAGGAGTGCTAAACGACGGCGTTTTGATAAGTTGGAACGACGTCGTTGGTATGAACAGTTACAGTTCAGCAGATACCTTCTTGAAGAGCTACAGCAGTTATTCGTAAAGATTCAGCAGATGGTATTTGATTTGAGTTCTATCGTGTTTTGCTAAGAAGTGTCAACGACAGCGTTTTGATAAGTTGGAACGACGTCGTGGAGTGCACTATTTCGTTTCAGCAGATGAAGATTTCAGCAGACTCTTTGTTGAAGTAGTTCAGCAATTGCTTAGTCTATTTGTTGAAGATTACGATACGACGGTGTTTGATTTAGTTGGAACGACAGCGTATTGGCTTAAGATTTCAGCAGAAGTATTGATTCAGCAGATGCGCTACATGTTGTTGTTCAGCAGATGCTTTACGAAGATAGCTAAACGGTGTCGCTTAATTAAGTTGACACGACATCGTTTTTGCTAGAAGAATCAGCAGATGGAAAAACGCGTACGCATTTCAGCAGAGAATTCTTCTTAGCGTTTTTCCAGTTGAAGCTTTCAACGACGATGGATGTTAGTGCTGATTTCCAAAGTAATTTCAGGCGCAAGCTCAAAGTATTTCAAATACGATCGTTTGCTTATATGGAAAAGATTTATTGGATCGTACAGTTGCCTGGAATGAAGGAAACAAGGTAGGTACTATTTTGGGTGAATAGTACAGTGTACAGTGGCCGTTTCTCTATGCTTGCACAGAAATGGAAAGAAGACAAATTGGCTCTGAGGATGAGCGTTTGACCTTGCAGTGGAGCAGAGATTACGGTGTACTATTTTGGCAGTAATTCAAACGGGATTTATTTCCTTTGGAGGATTTAATGTTACCGTTGCAATCGAAGCCTATAAATATCAGCAGCGGCCTTGAAGAACACACCTTCGCTTATCATCTATTGCTATAACGCTGCCAAAATTGAAACAGAGCTTTCTCTTCATTGATATTTCAAAAAGCTCAAGACTCGAAGAACAATTCGTTTTGATCTTCATTAGACAAACTTTCGAGTCATCTTACAGTCTCTAGCTTCGTGTTCTCATTGATATATTTGATAGAGTCTGTAAACGAACTGTCTTTTAAGAAGTTCGTAAAACGTTCAAAAACTGTAAATCAGCAGCGAAGTCTGCATCTAAGTTGTGTTGTAAAGTGCTAAGAGTTCTTGTAGCTGCGGGTTACAGGAGCGGGTGTTTGTAGAAAGGCTACATACATCAAAGTCTTTTAGTGCTACCTTCCGAGGAGGAAGAAGGGGAGACGTAGGATATTTATATCCGAACTTCCAGAAACAAACTCTCGACTCAATCTCTTATTTACGCATTATTTTGTGTTGCGCTTAGCTCATTGTTCACACACAGCTGCTGAATCTTAACAAGGAGATGCAGCTGTGGGAACATAACTCGACATTTGTTAACATCAAAACAACAACTATGCCATCCGCCGTTGCCTATCAAACCATACCAATGATTCGACTGGCAACTACAGATTACACTGTTATCAAATCTTGATATTACAACTACTGAGCAAAGAACATTCATAATCGTTCTGAGAATCAACTCGAATCCTCAGTACTTTTAAAACATCTTAAACTTTCTGGAAAACATTTTGGAAGCATCAATATCATTTCAAAACATCATTTTGAACCCATCTTTCCTTTCCATTTTCACGTTTAAAACATTTTAAAACATGAACTTCGAAACTTACAATAACATATAGGCAAGAAGACTCAGAAACATGAATATATACTTTAAATGGTGAGTCAAGAAACAGCTTTTACTTGCCTTAACCGTAGCTTTGCAACAGCAGCTGATCCATGCAGAATTCTTCCCCTTGAGCAATACACGAACTTCTCTGCAAATAATTTTGAAAAACACAGGAGGATTTCTTTGAAAATGATAAAGATCTTTCTTCAAAAATAGGTTTAAATACAGAAGGGATTAGTGGCAAGCTACTTGTAAAATCAAGCATGACACACTTCTAAAATTTAGTAAAATTCCCATCATATTATTTTAATTTGTAAAACACCAAACCTTTTCCTAAAGAAATCATTTCACCTCCTTAAAACATTTTCCAATCGATTTAAAATCCAGCTCGTGCATCACTCTTTGGAGTCGTCTGCTGGTACCAGCCGCAGCTCATCCTACTTGCTAACATCGATAAATCAGCAAATACATAACATTTAAAATTGCAAATTTGGCCCATGAGATCAATAAAATGCATAAATGTGGTCCTATGGATTTTGGGGCGTTACATCTACTAACCCCTTTGAATCGAAACCTACGCCATACTAGACTTCTCCTCCCTTCAAGATCCAACACAACCTCACTCACACCCACCAAACGGCCTTAACCCTCTCCTTCACCAAAGGTCCTGATCTAAACTAGGCTGCAAAATACATGAATGAATTACATTAAACAGTGAGATATGCATCAAAAGTGGATTCATCCAATCACCAAATCATAAATCACACATATATACATAGGCTTGAAAAGTGCATTCAAGGAAGCTTTGTACTTGCCTTTCTTTGTAAGAACTTACAACCAAGAAGTGATGTAGGCTTTGAAGAAGACAAGGAACACCACACCAAGCCAAGGGGAAGCCTTGAGCCACCACCAAAAATGGAGAGGCAGTGGGGAGAGGGAGGTGTGCACTAAGGAATGTGGGGAGGGAGGCATGCACTAGGGTTTTGTAGGAGGGAATTTGTTTAGCGTGTACTTGTAAGGGTGTGGTAGGTTAGTGAGGGTAATCTAGGGATAATTAGGTAGATTAGTGAGGGTAATTTAGGGATAATTAGGTAGATTAGTGGCAATAGTTGTTTTTAAGGAGGAGTACTCAAAGTTGCTATTTAAATTAATCAAAAGTGCTACTCCTCCACACTTAGAAAATTTGAATGAAAGTCGGGTGAAATGAACTCCCCTCCTAGCCTATTATTTTCGAAAATGTGGTGTTGAAATAAGGTAAGAAGATTTGATTTTTAATAATGATGCAAGTTTGTGTAAAACTTGTATTTTTTTGTAGCAAATGTGCTAATCATCCATAAGAATGAAATTCTCAATCCCTCATGGTTTTCAAAAATTTAAAATTATTTTAAAAACGAAATTCCTCTCCAATGTTCACCTTCTAAAAAAAAAAAGCATCAAGGCATGGAGCATGACTTCGAGAATGAATTTAAAAAAAAAAAGAGAATCGTCCGCGTCTCGGTGTCCTCGTCAACTCCTTTCCAACCTCGCATCATCTAAATCAAAAATCTCAAAAGAACTCGATGTCGGAATTAAATAAATCAAATAGCATAACTCTTGCGGATAAATAAATAAAATAGTAAGGCATGCGCTTTAGGTAGGAAAGTTCTTAGGCGTTACAGTAAGACACTTGACAAAAACATGCTCAGTAAGATCATGACGTGCATGACTGCAAAGGATATCTGGGAGAAGCTGACACGACTGTGTGAAGGCAATGAGCAGACTAAGGAAAACAAGCTGTCTGTGGCTACCCAGACGTTCGACACTATAATGATGAAGCATGGAGAAACCATGGCAGAGTTCAATGAGCGGTTCAACAATATAGTGATTAAGCTCGAAGCTTTTGGGAAAGAGTACACCAATAGGGTGGTGACCCTAAAGATGATGAAAGTTCTTCTAACAGAGTGGGATGTTGAGACGAACCGTACTCTAGAAATAGTTTTTTTTTTTGGAATAAAGTGCGGAATAAACATACTTTAAAGTATATAAATTTCAACCATTAAAATATTTCCTCAACATACTGTAAAGGCATAAATAAATAAACATCTCAAAATCAAATCATTCATTCGGCTTAAAATCTAAAATGTTGTGGAATCTGAAATGTCTAATAAAATAAAATGAAAGAATCTGAGTGGTCACGGGGTAGCAGCTTCAGCGGGCGATCAGAGGTCCTCACCCCCAGTCGATATAAAATCGACAGCAGGATCACCTGCACCATTTAAATCTAGTGAGCCTAAAGACGCATCATGCTCTATATGATAATAACAAAGTACATATAATAAAATCGCATGCAATCACAAAATATCGTAAAATAACTTAAGAACATGCATGCATGAATTTTCGTAAATCATAGCTCAAAAGTAATTGTAACAGTAAATAATCGTATATCATAACATAATGAGGCATGAACATAACATAACATAAAAGACGTGTGAGTCGTATCCATGATGTGTGGGCCATTAAACATTAACGATTGATCAATCATAAAAACCAACGTACGTGACAATGCGGTTCACCCGACCTTACCTCGGGATCCCTCACACCTCTATGCTGCCACTTCACAATGCCGTGAACACATGGATCCATAAGCTCATCATAACATTAGCAGAGGTTCATCAGGCCCGGTATCCCGATTCTGCTCATCATTACTTGCCATAAACCCCTTCAATCCCTCAAAATATTTTCTTTTCTTACATGCCTTTAACATTTATAAAAATTTCATGATGCGTGATAGTCATAAAATATGCAACTTAAAAGGTTTAGCCCATCAATACATATTTAATTTTCTTTAAAAAAATGCATATTAATATATGTAAATACTACATCTAATTAAATATATATTTACGGGCTTCTACATTTTCTCCCCCGGTCAAGGAATGGTTCAATTGGCTGGTCCACTAATTTTAAGACCAAATGCCTAGACCTGGTATTAAACTATGACTTAACCTAAAACTCGACTTCACCCATTAAACTCAAAATTAACTTTTAAAATTGGTAAAAGTATCGGTCCTTCAACTTAAAACCAGACCTTATAATTTGACAAAATAATAGTCCCATTGACTAAATCAGACTTTAAAATTTGATACAACTTATTAGGCTCATAACTAAAGAAAATTTTGACTTTAAAAGTTGACTTGAAATAATCGGCCCATTTTCCTTAAAATTGGACTTTAAAATTTAAAATAACATACCCAGTCCAGAAATAAAATAACCTGGACTCGAATTAAAATAATTTGACCTGACTTCCGACTGACCTGACCCAGCCCAACCGGACCGACCCAACCGGCCCAATTGGACCAGCCGAACCCTAATATTCTACCCTAGCCACCACCTACCTCTACCCGCCAACCAGCCCTACGTTTCCACTGTTTCGGCCACCCTTGGCTGGAACCCCGCTGGAAAGACCACCCTTAGGTCCAGTCGGCATCCTGGACCATGCCGTGGCTTGAACTACGGCTTGCATGGTTCGGCCGAAACTCACGAAGGAGCAACCGTGCACGGCTCGAGATTGAACCACGCCATGCCGTCCCGGCCTTGGCTCGACCAGGCGGTTGATCCGCCTCCCCACCTAGCTTTGGACCACCACTGGACCTCCTTGAACCGGACCCCAGCCCTATGAACCGTCCATGACCGAAGCACATCAAGAAATAACTAAAGAAAATTTTGACTTTAAAAGTTATGAGAATCGCAGGCATAAGCCTTTAGAATTTCAGGTTGGGGATCTGGTTTTCCTGAAAGTTTCTCCTTTTAGGAGCGTGATGAGATTTGGTCTCAAGGGAATGTTAGCTCCTCCTTATGTTGGACCTTATGAGATTGTGGAGAGGATCGGTCCTTTGGCTTATCGCTTGTTACTGCCAGATCTGTTCTCATTGCATGATGTGTTTCATGTGTCTATGTTGAGGAATTATGAGCCAGATCCTTCTCATGTGTTGCAAACTGACGAGGTGGAGCTTGATTTAACGTTGAGCTTTGTTGAATATCCCTTGCAGATTTTAGACAAGAAGGAGAAACAGCTCGGGAACAAGACCATTCCTTTGGTGATGGTCCAGTGGAGCAAACATGGTAGAGAAGAAGCTACGTGGGAGTTAGAAGAGAAAATACAATGTGAGTGGCCTCATCTATTTGAGTAGATCTTGCATTGACTCCAATAGCTAGTTGCTTGTTGTTGTTTCCCAGTTATCTTGAACTCTTGGTTAGTAGCCTCTTGTTGCATGTTAGAGGTTACTGGTTGTATTGTGAAAAGTTTTCTTTCTAGTGTTGGTTAGTTGGTTGTGGTTTTTGTTCAGTTCTGGAGTTTTTCTTTGATTTTGAGGATGAAATCTTATTTTCAGTGGGGGAGGAATGTGAGACCCGAAAGATTATTGGATTAATTAAGTTAATTAATTAGGTTTTTGATAGACCAGATTTGGCATGAGCAGATCTGGGATGGACCAGCTTTGAGCTGGTATGCTTGGTGAGCGTATCAGGTTTCTATATTGTGTATTGGAACAGCTCTGGACAGTGGTAGAGTTCTACGGGGTAGTAGTCAGATTTGGAGAGTTGAGAAGTGCTGGTTGGTGGTTTCAGTTTCAGCGCTGGTTGATTGTATGTTGAATTTGTGGCGAAATCTGGTTGTCGTGAAGTATTTTGAGTTCTCTAATTGATATCCTGCGCGGGTAGTGAAACACCGTCGTTTGGAGGAAACCAGATTTGAGATGCATTAGTTGTTAGCGCTATGTGAATCGGTCTGGTTCAAGGGTTTGGTGTAGATCGGTTTTGGGTTATCTGGACCGGAAGGGAGTGCGACGCCATTTTCGGTATTAGTGAACGCTTGTCAGTGTTAGTGTCAGATATGGTCATCCAGATCTGATTTGCGATGCGGCGCCGTTTAGCGATAGCAGATTTGGTGTTAGCGGGATGACGTGTCCAATGGAATAGTGGACTTCTGTGCAACGTCGTTTTGAAGGAAGTTAAAATCTGTTTTAGCGTATGGTCCAGATCTGGAGTGGTACTCAGATCTGAGTGGGTATCAGCTTTGAACCAGTGTTGTCGGTGGTTACTGTTCATCATATTTGGGGAATTTAAGTTGTATTTATAGAGGACTTTGACTGTGGTCTCGCAAATTTCCCGACACTTAGAAAAATTTCCCGTAACCTTACTCTGTCGTGATACCCTAGTTATTGTTCATCGAAGCTTATCTTCTCCGACTGCCGACGGTAGAAGACTCAGATTGGAGCAAGAGTGGTAGCGTTGGACTCCTCTTGCCAAGGCGTCTATTCTTATAACTCTTTCGAAGGCTTGAGTTAAGCTGGAAGAATATCGCGAAAGGAGCTACCTTGTGTAGTCTGTTAGCATTTCGGCATATTTGCTTTTCCGTTCAGGTAGTGCTTTCGGGTAAGAGTTAGATCCTCCCTTAAGCTTCGTTTGGAGCTGTCTGTTGTGCTAGAAGGGTAGGATGGAGCTGGTGGAGCTCGTAGCTCCCAGTTCATAGTTCTGTGCTACTGTCCCTGAGTTTTGTCGTTGTTGTTGGCTTAGCAGGTTTCAGATTTGAGTTGCTTGGGACTTTAATGTGGTAATTGTAGCTCCGAAAGCTAAGGTACGGATTTGAGCGTGTATTACAGCTTTGATTTAGGCATGGATATATGTGTATGTCTACTGGTATGTTGTATAGTGTATGCTATTGTGCTAATTGTTGCAAGCTGTTGCATTTGCATACACGCATTTCATTCTTGAGCTCAGATCTTGTTAGCCGTTCTTTGCTATGCTAATCTATGAGTACCAGGATGCTTGTATTGAGGACGAGCGGCAATAACGTGCTCCTCATCTCCCTGCTGGTTATTGTTAGCCACTATGAGCCAAGTGGATAGCTACCACATCTCATGAGTTGGGCAACAACAGGTTGAGTGATTTGCTATGCATCTGGTACCGTGTGTTGGGACGAGTGGATAGCTACCATGCTCTCACACACATCGTGGCCACTATCTTCCATTCGATTATATCAGTTGTTGAGCTGTTCTTGAGTTCATTTGGCTCCCTGCTTCGGTTGTAGCTTGCGGCTGTGGTTTTCTATTGTTCTCATGCATAGCACGTGCATTTATATATGTTGCTATCTATCTGCTGTTTATATTGCTCTTCGTACTTGGGTTTGACCCCATGTCCCTCTGGGTCTGGATTGTTTGTTTTCCTGTGTGTTGTTCATGTTATCCAGGTTTCTCAGCTGGTCGTGGAGATGGCCCAGCTGGAGGTGCCCCGGGAGGTGGATAGAGTGTCCTAGTTAAGTATATTATTTATATTAGGCAATAGAGCAGCCTTCGGGGGATACCCCTGAAGGATGTGATGCTCTATTGTTGATTTGGGTTGTACCATGTTAGGGAGTCACTCTATGCTTGTTTTGTTATTGTATCTTCTGTTGTTGGTTTTGTTTTCCTGTGTGTTGTTCATGTTATCCAGGTTTCTCAGCTGGTCGTGGAGATGGCCCAGCTGGAGGTGCCCCGGGAGGTGGATAGAGTGTCCTAGTTAAGTATATTATTTATATTAGGCAATAGAGCAGCCTTCGGGGGATACCCCTGAAGGATGTGATGCTCTATTGTTGATTTGGGTTGTACCATGTTAGGGAGTCACTCTATGCTTGTTTTGTTATTGTATCTTCTGTTGTTGGTTTTCTGTTGTTGTAAAACCAATATTTTTGAGTATCGATGTATTTTTAAAGTATGATTTTCTACGTCAGGCCAAAGCGAAAAATTTTATCCACTTTTTAAATGCTTCCGTGATTGTATTTTGCGTGGTTAAATCTGTGTTGTGCACCGGTCCTAACACTAGTCATGCACTCGCTCTCACGTAATCAGGATTTCTGGGCGTTACAGATGTGAAGACAATGGCAATGCGAGAATCCAAGGATCTGAACAAGCTAGAGTTGCACGAACTCTTTGTTGATTTGAACGTGTGTAAGGTTCTGAAGCAATTAGATCCAAGGTGTGTTGTGATGATCTGGGTCGAGCCGTGCTGATCTGATGGAGCTGTGCTGATTTGATCGAGTTCTGCTGATCTGGATTGCGATGTAATTATCTGATGGATCTGTGATGATCTGATCGAGTTTTGCTTATCTGGATCGAGATGTGCGGATCTGGATCAAGCTTTGCTGATCTTGATTAAGCTAAGCTGATCTGGATCGAGCCATGCTGATCAGGTCGAGATGTGCGGATCTTGTCGAGTCCTTCTGATCAAGTGGAGTTGTGCTGATCTGGTTGAGCTATCCTGATCTAGGAGTTCAATTTAGAAAAGAACTTAAGTACATGTTATTATTAAATAGATGACAAAGACCAGAATTTTGGACAATAGAGTTAGATATTTTTCGAGAGATGTAATATGAAACCGAAACCTTATCCCTTCAATCGATCGATGTTTTTCCCTATTGCTTGAGATAGGCTGCTCCGTTTTGAGCATGGTTGGTACCATTGGAATCTTCCCTACAAACCCTTCATTTCCCAACTAGTCTTGAGACCTGAGGTGACCTGATGGATCTGTGTAAACAGATCCAGTTCTGTGTTTTGAATTACACAAAACCTGTTATTGTGTTTCTAATTGATTTACGTAGTATGCAGAAACTATGTAAGATAAGAGAAATTTGCTAAAGAGAAAAGAGAGATTTGGTCAGAAATGTTAAGAACATCGAAGAAAAGAAGAGAGAAAATTGATTACTCTGGCAGACGTATGAAGATAACGAATGAACAGAAGAAGTCGGGCAGACGTTTGTTGAAGAAAGTTGCATCGCATAACAAGAAGAGAAGGAACAAATCTGATAGAGAAAGTTGTTGAAGAAATATTTGTTGAAGATATCTAATGAAGGAATGTTCATTGAAGTTGTCTAGTGAAGAATCTGATGAAAAGAGAAGACCTATCAGATATGCTTATGTGGACAGCTTGCTTATGTGGACAGATATGCTTACGTGGAGTCCAGCGTGGACAGATTTGATTACGTGGAAGTCCAGCTGTACTTGCTGTTAGTTGTGTCAAGCGAAGGAACGAATCAGTAGACGAGGTTGCTGTCGAAAATGTTTGATGAAGTAAAAAGAAACGTGAATAGGCAAAGTCTGATTTGGATTAAATTGGAAGAAGTCTGTTGGAGAAGTGTTCGAAGAATAAGATGATCAGAATAATGAATAGGACAAATCTGAACGTGAAGAGAGAAGTCTGGAGAAGTCGCTAAAGAGTGAAATCTGATAACAGTAATGAATAGGAGAAATCTGATGAAGCGTTCTCAGTAGAAATATGATATGGAAGAAATCGATGAACAGGTGAAGTCTGATGAAGAACCTGGAAGAGATCGATGAACAGTAGAAATCTGGAAGGAATCGCTAAAGAAGAAGAAGTATGTGAAGAGAGAAGAATAAGATTATCTGGAAGAGATCAATATGAAATGAGGAGAAATCTGGACGTGACAAAGAAGAGAGGAAGAAGAGCCTGCATGAAAACATAGATGAACAGAGGTTGCGCAAAGACGAAACAGATGTTGCACTAAGACGAAGATATCAGCAGAAGATTAATTCAGTCGTGGAGAAGAACGAACCAGATGTTGTTCAAGGGTAACGAAAGGACTAAATCAGCAGTTGAATAGAAGTTTAACATAAGATCTATATCAGTAGTTGAGAAGAGATAAAATCAGCAGTTGAACAAGAGTTTAACAAAAGATAAAATCAGCAGTTGAACAGTTGAACAGAAGCTGAATCAAAAGTTCGAAGATGGAGCAGAAACTAGGGAAAAAGGATTCAGCAGTAAGAGATGCAACCAGAAGCTGAATAGTTAAACACAGAAGTGAACGCATCAGTTGACGAACAATTGAAACAGTAGATGTGAGCAAATGATTTCAGTAGTTGCGAAGCAAAGAAAATCAGACGTTCAAATGATGAAAAGCGAAACAGCGAACAAATGTTATCAGTAGCCGAAACAACAGAGAACAGCTGTTGAAACAGAAGATGTGAAGCGAACATTTGAACAGAAACTGATATCAGTCGTTGATTAGTTGGATATACTATTATAGTAGCTGTTGGATATACTATTACAGTATCTTATGACAGCAACCATTGATCAGCTGTTGGTGCAACGAAGAGAAAACATATCAGCTTTTGTTCAAAGTGAAGAAGAAGCGAACAGCTGATGAACAGTACTATGAAGAAAACCAACAGCTGAGAGAACAGCTGTTGAACAATTTTATGACAAAGAAAAGGCAACAGCTGGGCGAACAGCTGTTGAACAATTTGTTGGAGTACATTCAGCTGTTGGGACGTAATCATCATTTAAATGGGAAAGAATCAGTGGCTGAAATTGAGTCGTACAAATGCCTTAATTTAAGGGGACAAAATCAGTACTATTCTGGGAAATAGTACAATATACAGAGGATGATTGCACCAATTTGGGAAGAAGACAAATTAGCCTTGACAAGCGCAGAAAAGTTTTTTGAATCTACTGTCTAATGGCCATATTTGAGGAAGCTATATATACAGCAAGATTCGATGAAGAAAAGGGCTGATTGAGAAAAAGGTGTTCGACACACACAGAAACAAAAACATAGAAATTACATAGGGAAGAAAATAGGAAGACGAAGCAGCCGGCCATCTGCTGAGTCTTTATCAGCTCTTTAGGAGCATTTCCAAGTTGTGTGAGATTTTATTATTACGAGAGTTATGCTTACACTGTAAATCTCACACACAGAGATTCATTCACATTCTTGAGAGTTGAGCAAAATTGTATAGTGAATGAATCTTAAACCCAAACAATCAGATCCAGTCCAAGCATGAAGACGTTAAACTCTGTGTCTGTAGCCTTTCTCACAGAGTCGTTAAACAAGTGATTAATTGACACAGCCGAGGGCTGGTGTAGAGTCTAGGAGTTCTCGCAGCTGCTGGCTGCTGGATCGGATCTGTACACAAGGTGTAGATCAAATCTTCTAGTGGAACCTTCCGAGACGGAAGAAGGGGAGATGTAGGATATTTATATCTGAACTTCCATAAACAAACAACAGTGTATTGTATTCTTTGATTTACTGTTCTTCCGCATATGTATTTAATGTTTAGAACGCATACACTATCAGTTGGCACACACACACGCACGAATTTGTATTTGCAGTGAGTTTTAAAATTAGGATTCAGTTCTGGTGTTTTCCTGTGACGCCCGAACCCAACGGGGCCACGAGAATTTGGGTGAATAAAAATTTTCGAATAAAAGAAGGGCTAAAAGATAATTTGTTATAAGCTGCATTTCTTATAACTCAAAGGAAACAAAACACAAGACAAATTCGAAGATCAGCAGGTACTTAAGTTCGCGCGCTACTGCTAAAACATTTGCGGAAAATAGAGTATTTCATATAACTTTGCAATTGCGGTTTACAACAGCTGATATTCTATGTAAATATACAACCATTGCTACTGATTTAATACAGTACAACTTAATCAAAACGATACAACTTAGACACGGAAAACGTAGGCCTTGGATAAACACAACGTCACCCATCTGCTGATTTCAAGTTTCACCTACTGATCCTCCACCAGTTGTCGTACCTGCACCATTTTAAAAGCTAGTGAGCCTAAAGGCTCAGCAAGTAAAATCTGAGTAGTAACAATTTCATAAAACGCAGGCAGACATCTGTGCAATGCATATGTTAAGGAACTTCAATATACAATATCATTTTCGTAAACATCTCAGTAAAAATTCAATGGCAGAAACAGGAGATGATAACCCAGCTTCTCATTTCTTTCAATTTCATTTTCAGTTGATCATGGCATATAAGTTCTATGTGGTCCAATTTGCACTTTGATCAAAATGACTCCCGATATCAGTTTCAGCATATAGCTCATATGAAAGGGCAGTCGACATCTTCGACACCTGCTCACCCTTCTCCTTGGTGACCGTAACTATCTATGCCATAATCTAAAACATCTTTTGTTCCTTAACAAGCTTTTCTTTAAACATTCCTGTAAATCATCGGGTTCCATCATTTTAAACATTTGCTTCCCATTTTAAAACTTTACTGAGTATTGAATTCAACTGTGGAAACATATCGTTAAAATGGAACTGGTTGAAAGAAAACCAGTCGCAAGGAATAGTACCAGTCGCAAGACTAATACCTGCTGAAATGAATAGTACTAGTCGCAAGATAAGAATCCAGTCGCGAGACAAGAATCCAGTCGCGAGATCTTTTAAATAAATATAAAGTGAAACGATGTCGTTAGAGTGATCAGCAGATGGAATAATAAGGCTACCTGCTGATCTTTCTATAACTTAAAGGAACGACGTCGTTAGCACATCAATCAGTCGCAAGGAAAAGTGCTAACACGATAATATAAAAGAATAGTACCAGTCGCAAGACTAATACCAGCTGAAATGAATAGTACTTAAAACGACTAAAGCAACTGCTGAATTATCACTATGAAATGCATCTGCTGATCTTATGAAAACTACGCAACTGCTGAATTCTAACAAAGGAAATACAGCTGCTGAATTCAAAATCACAATGCAGCTGCTGATTCCTAATCAAAGGAAAACAACTGCTGATATTAATAAGAAAAGACGCATCTGCTGATGAACAGTGCATCTGCTGAAATTTACGAAGACGCTTGCAATATCTAAACAATGATTTCGCTACCAGCCGTCGCCTATTAAACCAGACTTTATACTGATTCAACTAACAACTACTGATTACAAAATCATCAAATTTCGACATTACAACTACAGGAAGAACATTCGTAAACGCTATAACCATACAGCTGCTGAATCTTAACAAGTAGATACAGCTGCTGGATACATAACTCAACATTTGTAATATCAAAACAACAACGATGTTATCAGCTGTTGCCTATCAAACCATACCAATGATTCAACCAGCAACTACCAATTACACAGTTATCAAATTCTAATATTACAGCTACTGTAAGAAGAACTTTCATAGCATTTCTGGAAATAAATTCGAATCCTCAGTACATATAAAACTTCATAAACTTTCTGAAAAAAATACTGGAAGCATCATAAACATCAAAACATCATTTTCGAACCCATCTTTCCTTATCATGTCTAAATCATTTCAAACATGAAATTTCAATATATCAATAATATACAGGCAAGCAGATCCATTAAAACACAATATATGCTTCAAATGGTGTAGAAAAAGATCAGCTTTTACGTGCCTTAATTGAAGCTTTGCAACAACAGCAAATTCCTGCAGAAATCCTCCCTTTGAGCAACGCACGAACTTTTCTGAAATTTCTTTGAAGAACACTTTAAACTTTTCTTTGCAAATGATGAAAATCTTACTTTGAAAACAGGTTTTTATATGAAAGGGATTAGTGGCATGCTACTTGTGAAATCAAGCATGACACCCTTTGAAATTTAGTAAAAATTCCCCTCATATCATTCTAATTTATAAAATACCAAACCTTCTCTTAAAGAAATCATTTCACCTCCTTAAAACATTTTTCAATCGATTTAAAAATCAGCTCGTGGATCGCTCCTTGGAGTCACCTGCTGGAACCAGCCGCATCGAGATCTTACCTGCTAATATCAACAATTCAGCAGATATATAATATTTAAAATTGCCAAAATGGCCCATATGATTTATGAAATGCATAAATATGATCTTAGGGATTTGGGGCGTTACATGTTTAGTGTTGAGTTTTGCTAAGCAGTATGGCATGAGTTTATTAGGAGTGGTGTCTAGTATAGTGTGCCATAAATAAGCTATCTTGCTGTTGTGATATTGATTTGATGACTTAACTGATTTCTGGGTGCTCAGATTTAGACGTAGAGTGATCAGCAGTGAGAGGTTAGTGGTCGAGTGAGATCAGCGTCGAATTTGCGGGCGTTCAGATGTTGCCTAACGTGTTTTCAGTAGCGGGTGTTGATACGTCGTCGTTTGGATTAGTTTGAACGACAGCGTTTTGGATTAGAGAAGAAGGCAGCGGTGAGTTGAGTGAGCATTCAGATGTTGGTATTCGGCAGTAGCGTGAACAGATGTCAACTCTAGTCAACTTAGCAGTGAGAGTGTAGCGAGAAGTAGCTGTTAGTGTTAGCACGCGCGTGCGAGATGATGCCACATGTTAGTCAACACGAGTGAGTTGACTGCTGGTTATTAACGTTGTTCAGATGTCGCTAGAGGGAGAGATCTGTTTCAACTGTGGAAGCTCTGCTACATCGTTTTGATAAGTTGGAGCGACGTAGTTTGCTATATGAGTTATAAGGGCATTGGAATGTCTGAATTGTATCAGCAGAGGGCGAAAGCTGGATTCAGTTTGGAGGGAAGTTTGCCTTAGCGTATGAGGGATCAGAATTGAGGATAACAGTAGTGACTTGAAGGATTTAAATACCAAGTGCTGCTCGACACTTCGAGTATTTTTCGACCCCGATATATTTTATCTCCTTCTTCGAAACCCTCGATAGATACTGTTCATTCGAACCCTTCTCCGGTATATTATTGTCGATTTCAGTCGTTGTTTGGAGCGAGATTGGTGGCGCTGAGCTCATCCCGAGTTGCTCTTTTGATTGATACCTGTTAAGTGATATGAGTGGACATTGGAGAGGGATCGTGAAATAGCAGTGTTGCTCGATTGTTTTGGCCAGACCAGACCCGAGAGTTCTTCAGCTCTCTTGAGCTTTCGAATTTAGATCCTGGAAAGCTTCTGCACTGTGCCGTGACCAGTGAGAAAGCAGTTGGACAGGTTGAGTAGTCGTGCATGGTGAGATCTGTTGGGATAGCATACTGAGAACTGAAGGTACGGGTTGAGCTGCTGTAAACAGCTATGAGCATGATCATGTCTTTATTTCATGTTATTGAGATCTGTTTGAGATGATGCTATGTTTACGTGAGTAGTTGTTACCTTGTGTAGTTTATTGATGTTCTGTTTTTTCACGTACTGATATTGTACGCATTGAGAATTGATTATTGAATGGCATTCATGCATACATATTGAGACTGATTTATCGATTGAGAACCTCAGATAGAGCCACGTTGTGATCGGCAGACAAATGTGTCATGCCTGAAAGGTCAAACGCTATCATCGGAGTGGTGACCGATTGATTGGTTGTGTCTGAAAATCACCGAGCTGTGATGGCTGACGGGCCTGAAGATCACGGACCGATGATTTCGTCGGTTGATAGACTGTGCGGGTATAGAGGCTCGATTGAGATTACTGCCAGCTGATTATCAGGCCTTGTTGACCGATTCCTTTGACAGCCTCATGCATTTCATAACTTGAGATATAGCATGTTGCATGATTTGCTGTTTTCAGAACCAGGGGATGCCCTGCGTTTTTATGTATTGGGGATCTGTATCTGAATTGTCATTTGAGATTCCCTGTTGTTGTATGAGTTTAGATTTGAACTTATATTTTGATTATGACTATTTTGAAGATATGATTTGGTTCAGGCCCAACTTTCTTTCGCAAAAATTTTTTTAGCCTGTACTATGCTTCCACGTTTATGTGCTTGATTGTGCTATTAATCCTTGTTAATTAGCACGGGGCCTGACACCAAGATTATGGTTGAAAGACTATAATCCCTTCACAGTATAGTTGGGATTTATTCCCCAATTCATAATTTCAGATGATAGTTTGATCGAACGACTCGGAGCCATAATTCAATAGAAAATGAAAATAGAGCACATGGTGGTTTATATCCACAGCTCAAAGAAATGTTTATGTTACTTCCTTTTAAATATGAATAAATGATTTTAGTATGTTTCAAACATGTGCAGTTATGCTTTAGCATCTTTCAGTTTACCCGATTACAATATTCAGCTTATCAGATTTCAAATTATAGTAACTCATGAGTTTTCAGTTACAGTATTAGTTATTGTTATGCTTGTGTTGCCTTCATTTGCTATTCCTTGTTGAGCCCTTGGGGTCACTAGTCTTTTTGAGTGCAGGAGATGAGATTTAAGCAAGAGCTGGATGGTGCGAACTGGACCAGGTTGGGGGTATTTATTGTTGACATTATCTTCTTAGCTGTTTCTAGTTTTTCTTTTGTAGATTTCAGATTACCTTTTCATTATTCAATGTAATCTAAACTGATTCGCATATTTGAATATATACATATAAATTTCCGTAGTTAATCAATTCTTTGAATAAATTTATAGTCTATTTTAGATGCCATGTGAACTGAAAATTTAAGATGTTGCAAATCAGCCCAGAACGAATTGTTATCTTTAAATTTACAGTTCCCAGTTGAAACGAACCAGAATCTAGAATTTATTTTTTAAACATTTGCGGAATACAGAAACTGAAAGTGTGGCTCGTTACCTTTTTAAACATTCTCTAAACCATTTTCTCAACAAGACTTGAAATAGAAATAAATAATTATTTTTAAAGCATAAAACAATTCATACTTCTTAAAACCAACTGAGTAAAAGCACTGAAAATGAATATATTTAAAGCCAACATCTGAAAAGCGTATCATAATAAAAGTGAAACATGAGTGCGGTCACGGGGTACTACTGCAGCAGTCGCTCAGAGGTTCTCACCGCCAGTCGGGATGTACCCATCAGCAGGGTCATCACCTGCACCATTTAAATCTAATGAGCCTAGAGGCTCAGCATGCTTTATCTTGTATCATAACAAAGTCCATAATATGGTCGCATGAAATCACATACTCGTAATAAAATAACATGAATGCATGAATGATCTTAAAACCTTGTTTGTACATTTCATATCATACATAACATATAACGTACATAAGGCATGACATAACATAACATGAAAAACGTATGAGTCGTATCCTGAAGTGTGGACCAAATTCGATTAATCAATCTATAAACCAACGTACGCAACGCTGTGGTTCACCCGACCTTACATCGGGATCTCTATAAAGTCACACCTCTATGCTGCCACTTCACTATGCCGTGAACACATAAGCTCATAATACATGGAAACAGAAGTTCAACGGGCCTGGTATCCCGCATCCTCTCATCATAAATTTGCGACAAATCATTCAATTCCTCGGGTTGTCTTTTAAAAGAACATGCCTTTAACGTTACATAAAACATTCATGATGCGTGCATTTCGTCAAATTATGCAAGTTTAAAAGCTTAGTCCGTTAATGTATATTTAATCTTTTCCTTTAAAACATTTACATAGAAAGCATACTACATATATGATTAAATATACATTCACGGGATTCTACATTTTCTACCTCGGTCAAGGACTGGTTCAGGAGACTGGACCAATACTTCTAGACTTACTTAACATTTAACTTAACCCATGACTTAAAAGTTCACCTTTAAATCCCCATAAAACTAATTTTTTACTAAATCAAAAATCGATTTTGACTTTAAAATCAAAGGACTAATTTTGACTAATTTCAAAATCAATTTTGACTTAAGAAAATCAATTTAACCAATTTTTACTTTTAAAAAGGATCACTTAATCAATTTTGACCAATGACTAATTTTGACCAAAAGACCAATTATGATCAACCTAAAATCCAATAATCATTTTGACTTTAATTACAAATCTAAAGACTCCAGATTTGACGTAAAACTTAAAATAAACATCAAACTCAATTAAATTAAAATTTTTACTAAATTTAAAACAATTGACCATTTTCTTTAAAATTGGACATTTGACTTAAAATTAAAAATAACAGATCCATAATTAAAATAACTCGGACCAACTTTAAAATATTTTGACTCGAGACTCTATGAACCGATCCTGGTCCAACCGAACCAATCGGTCCAGCCGAACCGGCCGGTCCACACACCAAAACCTAGCAACCCACACACACCTCCATGCACGCCGCCTCCATGACCCATCGCCACTAATGGAGTTCGACCGCCCAGCTCCAGTCGCCCTGGCCGGATCCCAGCCGACTGGACCACCCCCAGGTCCAGCCGGTCCTAACCTGACTGACCTTGGCTCGAACCATGCGTCTCATGGTTCTAACGAAGCCAAGGAATCGCGACGCACGTCGCTCCCCAAGCGTGGGTCGCCCGACCAGCCATGGTCCCATCAACTCCTAGCCTTGATCTAGCCGTGATCTATCCCACTTCTCTACATCTAGGGGCCCTCACTCGACATCCTAGGCCATGGTCCATAGCCCTTGAACCCTTCTCAACCAAAACCTTGAAGAATTTAATCAAAACATGAGGAGTAACAATTGCACATGCATGGATCTAAAACAAAAGATATAGATCATGTCAAATCACATCCAATTCATGCAATCATTAAAAGCAGTGTAAGTTTAAATGTTGAGAAAAAGGATTGATATCACATGCCTGGATTGGAGAAAAGGTAGATCTGCGAGTTACCGACATAGAGGACACGAGATCGGGGCACGACCGCCTTTGAATCGCCAAGGATCTGAAATTTTCGAAGGTGATGCTTGAGGGGAGGAGAAGACGGATTCTAGAGGATGAGGAGGCTAGGTTTTTGATTAATTTTGAGTTATGAAAGGAATGGGAGTGACACATTTGACCCCTAAGGCTTAATTAAAAAAAGAAAAGAAAATTGACATGCTTTCCCCTCCATTTAATTGAAATGCTTAATTAAAAACTTTATCTTGGCTTAACAAATGTCAATTTTCGAAATCCAAGTCCCCTCAAATTTTAAAACCCTTTAAATCCAATAATTAGCCCGTATAGGCCAAAAAAGGGTTCCCCTCCAAAATAATTATAAAACACCAAATTTAAAGAAATTTTTTCCTAAAAATAATAATTTATTCTTAAAAATCTAATAACTTAAAAATCTCAAATTATTTTCATCTCGGTCACCCCTAGTCTCGTCCATGCGTCCGTAACTCAAACAGGCTGAAAAATAATGTAGGACCGAGCGCTTGCCGCTTTACCAAAAGCTATAGCTGGTGGTAACGGTGTAACTCCAATATTTTAAAGCGTATAGCAACACAAGCGCCACGTTTCGATCGCTCTACCTAGCAGGGACAATTATTGCACCTCAACAATCCCCCTCGCAATAATTGCACTCCTTGCAATCAATGGAAATCGAACCCGTGACCTTGGCTCTGATACCAATTGTAGGACCGAGCGCTTGCCGCTTTACCAAAAGCTATAGCTGGTGGTAACGGTGCAACTCCAATCTTTTAAACCGTATAGCAACACAAGCGCCACGTTTCGATCACTCTACCTAGCAGGGGCAATTATTGCACCTCAACAAACAAGACATGCATACCATGCAATATAAAACCATAAACAAATCACATAAAATGGCATGTAATCATCTAAAATTATTTTCCCCCTAGTCATGCACTCATTTTAACGTAGTTAGGACTTTGAAGGCGTTACAACTCTCCCCCCTTATAGGAATTTCATCCCAGAAATTGAGTACGTACCAAATAAATCCGGGTAGCGCGTCCGTATATCGGCCTCAGTCTCCCAGGTAGCTTCATCCTCCGAGTGATTCTGCCACCGGACCTTCACCATCGGAATATTCCGTGCTCTCAGCCTGCTCTCCTCCCGAGCTAGAATCTGCACTGGTCGCTCCTCAAAAGATAAATCCGGCGCCAACTGGAGCGGCTCAAAATCCAACACGTGTGACGGATTCGGAACATACTTCCGCAGCATCGAGATATGGAAGACATTATGAACCACTGACAAGCTGGGTGGCAACGCTATTTGATACGCCATAGTACCAACCCTCTCCAAAATCTCGAATGGCCCTGTAAACCTCGGGCCGAGCTTGCCTTTCCGGCCAAAGCGCATCACGCCCTTCATGGGTGATATCCTCACAAACACATGATCCCCAACGGCTAGCTCCATCTCATCGTTTCTAATCGGCATAACTCTTCTGACGACTCTAGGCTGTCCTCATCCGATCCCGAATCCTCGTCACAATATCAGCTGTCTGCTGTACTATCTCTGGTCCAGTCAGCACTCTCTCTCCAACCTCGTGCCAGTGCACGGGAGATCTGCATCTCCTCCCGTACAGCACCTCATACAGAGCCATCCCTATCGATGCCTGAAAGATGTTTTTGTACGTGAACTCTACCAGTGACAATCTCGAGTCCCACATACCCTGGAAGTCTATGATGCAAGCTCTCAGAAAATCCTCCAGAATTTGGATGACCCTCTCTGACTGTCCGTCTATCTCCGGATGAAAAGCTGTACTTAACGACAATCTAGTCCCCAAGGCGGCTAGTAAGCTCCTTCAAAACGCAGACGTAAATCTGGTGTCTCTGTCAGACACAATAGAAACTGGTATGACATGCAGTCTGACAACCTCTCTGATGTAAAGCTCTGCGTACTGCGTCAGGCTGAAATTAGTCTTCATCGGTAAGAAATGCACCGACTTAGTGAGTCTGTCCACAATCACCCATATCGCCGTGTACCCTTTGGGACTCCTGGGCAATCCAACCATGAAATCTATCGTAATATGCTCCCACTTCGACTCGAGAATAGGGAGTGGCTGCAGCAACCCTGCCGATCGCTTATGCTCTTCCTTGACCTGCTGACAGGTCAAGCACTCAGACACGAATCTCCTAATGTCCTTCTTCATCCCCGACCACCAGTACAATGTCTAAAAATCTCTGTACATCTTTGTACTCCCTGGGTGGATGGAGTACGTCGATGCATGAGCCTTTGATAAGATCTCGGCTCTCAACTGTCCACTAATCGGCACCCACATACGGCCTCTGAAACAGACTATCCAATCCTCAACTGTGTTCAGACCTCGCCCTCTATCCTCATCACGCTGTCTCCACTACTGTAACTGCTCATCGGAGGCCTGCCACTCTCTGATCCTCTCTCAAAGAGTCGCCTGAATAGTGAGCGCTACCAACTCGGTGCACATCCTCCTGAATAAAACTCCAAACCGAATCTCTGAATATCAGCCTGTAGTGGCCTCTCAACTGACAAACATTCCACTACTGCAGTCTTTCGGCTCAAAGCGTCCGCTACTACATTAGCCTTACCCGGATGATAGCTAATGTCACAGTCATAGTCCTTCACCAACTCTAAACATCTGCGCTGCCTCATGTACAGCTCCTTCTGGGAAAAGAAGTACTTGAGGCTCTTGTGGTCGGTGAATATCTGACACATCTCACCTTACAAGTAGTGACTCCAAATCTTCAACGAAAACACTACAGCTGTAAGCTCCAAAACGTGCGTCGGATAGTTTTGCTCATAGCTCTTCAGCTGCCTCGATGCATAAGCAATAACCTTACCACCCTGCATCAGAACTGCACCCAAAACTCTCAGAGAAGCATCTTTATAAACCACAAACGTCTCGTGGTCCACTGGCATAGCTAACAGTGGTGTTGAAGTAAGGGCCTCCTTCAGCTGATCAAAGCTCCTCTGACACTCCGGACTCCAAACATACTTTGCATTCTTCTTGGTCAGGGCTATCAAGGGCACTGAAATCGAAGAGAAGCCCTTGATAAATTTGCGATAGTAACCTGCCAAGTCCAAGAAACTACGAATATCCGTTGTATTCTTTGGAATCCCCCAGTTCTGCACTGGCTCCACCTTCGATGGATCAAAGCTCCTCTGACACTCCGGACTCCAAACATACTTTGCATTCTTCTTGGTCAGGGCTATCAAGGGCACTGAAATCGAAGAGAAGCCCTTGATAAATTTGCGATAGTAACCTGCCAAGTCCAAGAAACTACGAATATCCGTTGTATTCTTTGGAATCCCCCAGTTCTGCACTGGCTCCACCTTCGATGGGTCGACTGAAATCACATCTCTCAACACAATATGCCCTAATAATGCCACCTTCTCCAGCCAAAACTCGCACTTGCTGAACTTGGCATACAATCTGTGCTTCCTCAAAGTCTTCAAGTGCTGCCTATGCTCCTGCAAGCTCTTCGAATAGACAATAATTTCGTCAATGAAAACAATGATTAACTGGTCTAAGACTGTCTTAATACCCTATTCATCATATCCATGAAAATCGCTGGGGCATTCGTCAGGCCAAACGACATCACCAAGAACTCGTAGTGGCCGTAGCGTGTCCAAAAAGCAGTCTTGGACACATCCTCCTCTCTAACTCTCAGCTGGTGATAGCCAGATCTCAAATCAATCTGTGAGAACACCGAAGCTTCCTGCAACTGATCAAATAAATCCTCTATCCTCGGGAGTGGATACTTATTCTTCACTATAACTCTGTTTAGCTCCCGATAGTCGATGCACAATCTCATGCTGTCATTCTTCTTCTTCACAAACAACACTGGCGCGGCCCATGGAGAAAATCTAGGGCGTATGAACCCCTTATCGAGCAACTCCTGAATCTACTCCTTAAGCTCCTTCATCCCGGTAGGAGCTAATTGATAAGGTGACATAGAGATAGGCACTGTCCAAACCATCAACTAAATAGAAACTCCACCTCTCGCTCCGGTGGAACTCCCACTACATCATCAGGGAAGACATCAGCAAAATCCCTGACTACCTACACATAAGATAGTGAAAGGGCCTGATGGACCTCCAGGAGCGGTAACACTGGCCAAGAATGCCTGAAAGTCAATCACTGCTCCAAACTCCGACAACCAATCCATACCTAGGATGAGGTCGAATCCTGACATCGGAAAAACGACAAAATCTGCTCTGACCGCATGATCCTGAAAAGTCATCGTCAGTCTCTGCACGACGCTGGTCGTTGTCAACTCCTCTTTTGACAGAACTGTCACGGCGAGAGCTACACCCATGCTCTCCGGAACAATACCCATCCTTTGTGTGAACGCACTCTAAATAAACGAGTGGGTCGCCCCAGAGTCTAGTAAAGCGAGTGTAGTTACACCAAGCACACGAATCTCGCTTGAAACATAAACATCACACAGGTACGCGTTTACGGTCATACTAAATCCCAAAAATCAGCTTAGATACCTAAGACATTTCTAAGTTCGCTAGTCCTATCCGTCTAAGTTCTCAAGGCAAGTTCTAGAAGATCTACAGTTCTCACTTACATCACTTAGCGACTAAGGCAACAAATTTCCTAGCAGTTCTCTATCTAGCATGCAATTCTAAAACACCCAGATAGCAACATAACAAGTACGGAATCTAAACCGAAATACCTGTGAGTAATGTCTTGTCCGGATCTGTAGGCTCAGCCTGCATCACGAAAACACGACCAGTGGACTGCATCCTCCTAGGGAAGATTTGCTTTTCCGTTCAGGTAGTGCTTTCGAGTAAGAGCTAGATCCTCCCTTATGCTTCGTTTAGAGCTATCTGTTGTGCTAGAAGGGTAGGATGGAGCTCGTGGAGCTCGTAGCTCCCAGTTCGTAGTTCTGTGCTACTGTCACTGAGTTTTGTCGTTGTTGTTGTCTTAACAGGTTTCAGATTTGAGTTGCTCGGGACTTTATTATGGTAATTGTACCTTAAAAAGCTAAGGTACGGATTTGAGCTTGTTTACAGCTTTGGGATTTGGCATGGATAAATGTGTACTCTTGCGTGTATTTTGTGTTGTGTTGTGTTGTCGTTGTTGCTTACTGCTGGTCTCTGTGCTGATTTATGTAAGATGTTGCATTGGAATACACGCATTTTTCCTGTTGAGCTCATATCTGTTAGCCATTCGTTGTTACTATGCTAACCGGATTGTACCAGGAGCTATTTTAGGACGAGCGGCAATACCATGCTCCTCATCTCCCTGCTGGGTTATATGTTAGTCGCTATGAGACGAGTGGATAGCTACCACGCTCTCATGAGCTTTGGAAACAACAGCTCGAGTGATTTGATGTATGCTCTGGTACTGTGTATTGAGACGAGTGGATAGCTATCATGATCTCACGCACATTGTGACCACTGTCATTTTTTCGATTTGTTGACAGCTATTGAGCTGGTTTTTGAACTCCGTTTACTCCCTGTTCGGTTGTAGTCACTGTTAGAGTAGATGCCCAACTAGCCAACTTGTGGCGTGTGGGTTTTATAGACTCATGTACAAACAGTCTTTATATATGATATTCGCATTTACTTATATGGCGTTCTTTACTTTCATTATGTGTGTAATGATTTACAATTGCGTTGAGTAAAGACCTAGAATGCACTAAAGCGTATGTCAGATGTGATAGTGGGTATGACGGCTATCATGAAACACATCTAATAGTCGCTGTGTATTCTGAACATGTTCCTAGTCGATTGGGCCGTCAAAATGAGGATAAGGCCGCCCGAGTTCGAGACTAGTATCTGCGATGCGAAGTACCATGTTTCATTGGTAGGGAACATTGTGATGTTCTGAGCATGAATATAGATAGTGACCTGGTGATCTATCGAACTACCCTCCTTCGGACTTTCCAAGTGGTTACCATTTGTCGAGTGGATAAGTCCGAGGTCTTGGTTGTACTGATTAGTCCTCACGACTCGAAACGTCATTGAGACTCTACATGATAGGCGTCTCACTTTGACCCGTTTTCCGACTCTCTTGGGGTCATAAGGCGTCGGGATTGGGTGAGACCCCGATGCATGTAGGAGTCGATGCATCGTTGTCGAGGATTCACCGCTCGCAGACATGCGTGGATATCCTATGCTATCTGAGGGGATAATAGTGTATAAATCTCTGGCCAGAGTACTAAAAGTGTTTTAGGTAAATGTGTTTACCTAGTTACACTCGCGATGTCACTATTCGATCTCCAAGATGTATGCATAGCTATCGGATCTATAGCGACTCTCGATTTACCAATGGTCGTTGATCTGATCGGGATATATGGATTCAAAGGACCGTACTGTACGCTAACCACGACCAACTGGTTCTTGCAGGAACTATCAGTGATACCTAGGGGATCATGGGGCGATGTTTCTAGACACTTTACCATGATCCGTTGGGCAGGTCCGGAATTGTGATTCCGGAGCCACAATGGTTGTGGGCCCACGGCTAGCTGTATCCCTGAACCATTGAGGGTCACACAAGTACTAGATTCGAGATTCCCGCATGGATACTCAGCTCAATGTGTTGAGCATGAGAAGAGGATTTCGGGAAGTGCGACTTCCTAAAAGTCAACAGGGGTCGAACCGGGGTTTCCCGCTGTTGAGGGGCAAAACGGTCATTTTGCACTGGGGTTCTGAAAAACGGTTTTTTAGATCATAATATTCAGTTTTGGAAACTGATTCGATCCGTCCGATCTGATCGGCGATCGAAGCTACGGTGAAGTCTCGGTGGTGGAGATGAACTGAATGTTCAGCGTTGGGCCCGGGCCCGTTGGGCCGGTCCAAGTCCAACACTTAATCTATTTAAATGTATTTAGGAGACTTAATCAATAACTCAACTCTCATAACTTGAACCCTAAACCTAGTGATAGCCGCCCCTCACCTCCTCTCCAAACGCCGCCGCCGCCGCCGCCCACGCGCCGCCGCCGACGAAATCCTTTTTCCAACAGGTCTTGTATCTGTTCTTTCAATTCTTTCATCTCTGTTGGAGCTAACAGATATGGTGGTCTAGATACTGGAGCAGCTCCTGGGATTAGATCAATGGAAAACTCCAACTCCCTGTCTGGTGGCAATCCTTGAATATCTTCTGGGAAAACTTCAGGGAATTCATTTGCTACTTCTACTATGGACAGCTGGGGCCTATCAGTAGCGACTAACGATGATATAGTTGAAGGAATTTTATTATCATGTTTGGCCAAAAACTGGAATGATTCTTTTCCTGCTGGATTAACAGCTACTGCTCGCAGTTTGAAGTCAATCACTACCCCAAACTTCGTTAGCCAATCTATTCCTAAAATCAAATCAAACTCCGGCATTGGCAACACAATTAAATCAGCAGTAATCTTATGCCCTTGATGTTTAAGCTCTAAACTTTTAAACAATTCGTGCGATACCAATTTTTCCCCAGATGGTACCAACACACAATAACCTATCATTACTTGCTCCGGCTGGATTGATAATTTCTTAACAAATTCAGCAGAAATGAATGAATGCGTAGCTCCTGAATCTAACAAAGCTAGAGAAGGAAATCCAGCTATCGAAATTTCACCTATAACCACTGTAGACTCTGGAGGAGCTTGATCAGCAGTCATCACATAGGCTCTGCTGGTCACCAGTTGCATAGATTTTGGACAATTCTTCAAAATATGTCCAGGCATCCCACACTTGTAGCAGACGTTTTGTCCAAGTCTTCATTGTCCCAAATGAGGCTTTTGACACTTAGGAAATAATGTCCTATTATTACCAGCAGGAACGAAGCTTATAGGTTGAATTTGTAGAGGCTTTTGCTCCTGAGGCCTCTGCTGGTTCTTGCTCTGTTTCTTGAATGGCCTTTGATCCTTCTGCTGAAAGGCCTGTCTCTTTTGCTGCCTCTCTTCATCGAGATCTTTCCAATCTCTTTCGATTTTGCAGGGCTCTATCCACTGCTTCCCTGTAAGTTCTCGGCACTGACAGCCTCACATTCATTTTGAACATTGGTTTCAACCCTTCTATGAAGTGACTCAATTTCTCTTCTGGGTCACTTCCTATCAGTGGCACAAAATAGCACCCTCTTTCAAATGTCCGCACATACTCTTGTACGGTTAAACTCCCTTGCTTGAGGGTCAAAAATTTCCTCTTCAATTCAGATCTTTTCCCCGCTGTGAAATATTTCTCATAGAATATTCGCTTGAAATCTGCCCAGGTGAGATTCAGCAGATCCTATAAGTTCTTGGCACTGACAGCCTCACATTCATCTTGAACATTGGTTTCAACCCTTCTATGAAGTGACTCAATTTCTCTTCTGGGTCACTTCCTATCAGCGGCACAAAGTAGCATCCTCTTTCAAATGTCCGCACATACTCTTGTACGGTTAAACTCCCTTGCTTGAGGGTCAAAAATTCCCTCTTTAATTCAGATCTTTTCCCCGCTGTGAAATATTGCTCATAGAATATTTGCTTGAAATCTGCCCAGGTGAGATTCAGCAAATCCACAGACATCTTGACGCCTTCCCACCAGATCATTGCATCTTCCCTGAGCAGGTATATAGCGCACCTTGGCCTATCTAAATCAGACAGTTGGAGGTACTCGAAAATAACCTCCATGGATTTAATCCAACTCTCAGCAATTAGTGGATCAGTAGTCCCACTAAATTCCTTAGGCTTCTGGCGCCTAAATTTCTCTTGGGGGTCGTCGTTACTTGGTCCCCTGCTGCTGGAAGATTGGCCATTGCCTCTACTGTTATTTTGTTCTACCAGCATTTTTAATAGTTGAGCGATGTTAGCATTGTTATCGCTCTCAGTTTCTTCTAGAGGAATACTGCTTCTAGTTCTTCCTCGTCCTCTCACTGACATTCTATATTCTATAGCCCATAATCCACCATATGCATAAATCAGAACATGCTAAAATAAAAGATAATGCTCTGAAAATAAACTCACAACTTAGAAGAACAGACGATGAACTTTGATCCAGCTGATGGTGCATGTGTTTATCTCAGGAATGTTGCTCTGATACCATGTTGTGACGCCCGAACCCAACGGGGCCACGAGAATTGGGTAAATAAAATTTTCGAATAAAAGAAGGGCTAAAAGATAATTTGTTATAAGCTGCATTTCTTATAACTCAAAGGAAACAAAACACAAGACAAATTCGAAGATCAGCAGGTACTTAAGTTCGCGTGCTACTGCTAAAACATTTGCGGAAAACAGAGTATTTCATATAACTTTGCAATTGCGGTTTACAACAGCTGATATTCTATGTAAATATACAACCATTGCTACTGATTTAATACAGTACAACTTAATCAAAACGATACAACTTAGACACGGAAAACGTAGGCCTTGGATAAACACAACGCCACCCATCTGCTGATTTCAAGTTTCACCTGCTGATCCTCCACCAGTTGTCGTACCTGCACCATTTTAAAAGCTAGTGAGCCTAAAGGCTCAGCAAGTAAAATCTGAGTAGTAACAATTTCATAAAACGCAGGCAGACATATGTGCAATGCATATGTTAAGGAACTTCAATATACAATATCATTTTCGTAAACATCTCAGTAAACATTCAATGGCAGAAACAGGAGATGATAACCCAGCTTCTCATTTCTTTCAATTTCATTTTCAGTTGATCATGGCATATAAGTTCTATGTGGTCCAATTTGCACTTTGATCAAAATGACTCCCGATATCAGTTTTAGCATATAGCTCATATGAAAGGGCAGTCGACATCTTCGACAACTGCTCACCCTTCTCCTTGGTGACCGTAACTATCTATGCCATAATCTAAAACATCTTTTGTTCCTTAACAAGCTTTTCTTTAAACATTCCTGTAAATCTGTTAGGATAAAATTTATAGTTTTGGTGATAACAAAGATAAGAAAAGATTTGGACTTAAATGACAATATTTGAATAATCCTTTTACGATGATCAACATTGCTGACAACAGTGATTAGCTCAAGCTACAGTTATAAGTTTCGAGTTGATCAAAATCAGATCTTGTAACAGTGGAGTGATTGATTTGGCTATTCGAGTTATGATGAAGAATTGAGAATTAAGATATCTGCCAACAGCTCTTGTCTACTGTATCGTAATGGTATATGCAAACAGCAACGGGAACAGTGACTCGTTCTACCAACAGAAAGGGCCGTATGCATTGATAAGTTTGATCGACAGATCTTGAAACAGTACTATTTATCGCTGGTGACATCAGACCTCGCTACAGTATTGTTTTTGAAAATAGTACAAGTAACTATCGACAGCTTTTCGCAAACAGTTAGTTCAACTCGACGTCGTTTGCTTCAACAGACTTGATGACGTCAGCCTCAGGAGAACACCAGACATCATGACGTCACCATCATTTTTAGCGACAAAGTTCCCAACAGACATGATGACGTCAGCAGTGCTAAATCTTGTAAATGGAAAGATATGATGACGTCATCAGTACTTATATTCGCAAATGGTTGAATCTCGTTTACCGCGACAAATGTCTCGACAGCAAGGAACTGTTCATTCGTCTTCTTCAAGGAAAGATCTGTCGATAGAAATAATTTCAGGCGCAAGAATAAAGTTGATTCAAATTCGATCGTATACTCAATTGGAAAAGATCGATGACCAAAACAAGAATCACTCATAATGCCTGAAATTAAGGAGACGAGATTAGTACTATCTTTGGAAAAATAGTACACATTGGCAGAGGCGATTTCAACGGGAGCGCACACATATGGAAATGATACTCGCATCCCTGACGAAACGCAATTTACCATATAATGGAGCAAGATTGACGGCGTTCCACTGTCAGGAATTCAAAAAGGATTTGTTGCCTTATCTGGATTCATCAACCGTTGAACGAAGATTATAAATAGCAGACATTTTGCATTGAAGAAGATCTCTCGCCACTGCTATTGCTAAAACGCTGTCAAAATAATCCCAGAGCTTACTCTTCGTTGAACGCATTCAAAGCTCAAGCACTCGAAGAATCTTCACTTTTGATATTCACTGTTATACCTTCGAGTGTCACTCTCTGGTTCACATTATTGAATCAAGTTTCTTTGTCTTAGAAACCAGAGATTTTACAGTACTCACAAAGTGTATTCATTGTTGTATTTGATTGAGTCTGTAACAAACGAGCTTCTCAAAAAGCCGTTTGAAAACACTAATTTCATTTCATTTTCAGTTGATCATGGCATATAAGTTCTATGTGGTCCAATTTTCACTTTGATCAAAATGACTCCCGATATCAGTTTTATAGCTCATTGTGGTCCAATTTGCACTTTGATCAAAGTGACTCCCGATATCAGTTTTAGCATATAGCTCATATGAAAGGGCAGTCGACATCTTCGACAACTGCTCACCCTTCTCCTTGGTGACCTTAACTGTCTATGCCATAATCTAAAACATCTTTTGTTCCTTAACAATCTTTTCTTTAAACACTTCTGTTAAATCATCGGGTTCCATCATTTTAAACATTTGCTTCCCATTTTTAAACTTTACTGAGTATTGAATTCGACTTTGAAAACGTATCGCTAAAATGGAACTGGTTGAAAGGAAACCAGTCGCAAGACTAATACCTGCTGAATGAACAGCACCAGTCGCAACAAATAGAAACCAGTCGCGAGGTCTTTTTAAATAAGTATAAAGTGAAACGATGTCGTTGAAGCGATCAGCAGATGGAATAACAAGATTACCTGCTGATCTTTCTATGACTTAAAAGAACGACGTCGTTAGCGCGTCAAGCATTCGTAAGGAAAAGCGCTAACACGATTATATAAATGAATAGTACCAGTCGCAAGACTAATACCAGTTAAAATAAACAGTATCTAAAACGAATGAAGCAACTGCTGAATTCTAACAAAGGAAATACAGCTTCTGAATTCAAAATCACAATGCAGCTGCTGATTCCTAATCAAAGGAAAACAACTGCTGATATTAATAAGGAAAGACGCATCTGCTGATGAACAGTGCATCTGCTGAAATTTACGAAGACGCTTGCAATATCTAAACAATGATTTCGCTACCAGCCGTCGTCTATTAAACAAGACTTTATACTGATTCAACTAACAACTACAGATTACAAAATCATCAAATTTCGACATTACAACTACAGGAAGAACATTCGTAAACGCTAAAACCATACAGCTGCTGAATCTTAACATGTAGATACAGCTGCTGGATACATAACTCAACAATTGTAATATCAAAACAACAACGATGTTATCAGCTGTTGCCTATCAAACCATACCAATGATTCAACCAGCAACTATTAATTACACAGTTATCAAATTCTAATATTACAGCTACTGTAAGAAGAACTTTCATAGCATTTCTGGAAATAAATTCGAATCCTCAGTACATATAAAACTTCATAAACTTTCTGAAAAACATACTGGAAGCATCATAAACATCAAAACATCATTTTTCGAACCCATCTTTCCTTATCATGTCTAAATCATTTCAAACATGAACTTTAAATGTATCCATAACATACAGGCAAGCAGATCCATCATAACACAATATATGCTTCAAATGGTGTAGAAAAAGATCAGCTTTTACGTGCCTTAATTGAAGCTTTGCAACAACAGCAAATTCCTGCAGAAATCCTCCCTTTGAGCAACGCACGAACTTTTTTGAAATTTCTTTGAAGAACACTTTAAACTTTTCTTTGCAAATGATGAAAATCTTACTTTGAAAACAGGTTTTTATATGAAAGGGATTAGTGACATGCTACTTGTGAAATCAAGCATGACACACCTTTGAAATTTAGTAAATATTCCCCTCATATCATTCTAATTTGTAAAATACCAAACCTTCTCTTAAAGAAATCATTTCACCTCCTTAAAACATTTTCCAATCGATTTAAAAATCAGCTCGTGAATCGCTCCTTGGAGTCACCTGCTGGAACCAGCCGCAGCGAGATCTTACCTGTTGATATCAACAATTCAGCAGATATATAATATTTAAAATTGCCAAAATGGCCCATATGATTTATGAAATGCATGAATATTATCTTAGGGATTTGGGGCGTTACATTTCCGCATGTCTTTATTACATTCCAGATCTATCTTCGGTGCTCGATTAATGTTCATGAACCCGAGGTATTGCACCTCTTTTAGTAGCGCAAAAATTTTAAATAGGATCAGATCTCTGTTGGTCCCTTCCCCTTGCGTTCTTTATCTTATTGCATTGGTAAGATCTGATCCTTAGGTCCTAACAAGTGGTATCAGAGCAGATTGTTCTTGAACGAGCATTTATTTTAAAACGCATGTGCTATTTGTTTTAAAATGCTTTAAAATATTTTGAAGAGCTTATTTTATGAAGATAGGAAGAGGAATGATTTTTGAAGTTCGGTTGATCTTTCGTCGAGCTGACACGGAATGCGCGAGTTCCGTGTGGATGCCAAGATCATATTTTGGTTGGGCTATTTGCAGCACATGTGACAAAGTAGGATAAGTGAAAGAAAAATCCGATAGATTCAGTTATCGTTTCTTTGCCAAATCTGAATAATTTAGGTGGTTCAGTAGCACGTGTTCCATTTGAAACAAAATTTATTTATGTGCTCTGATAGTTAATCTTTTAGTCTTAATTAATTTGAGCTATCTGTTTATGCATCATTTTCTGTTTTGTTTTGTTTGAACCTTTTCAAAATCATAGCATATTGTTGCATACGGTTGTTCCCAAAATCTGTTTTTTGTTTTTCAAAATCTGAAAATTCCTGTTGTCACGGTTTTTTATGTGGCAGTGTAGGGAGAGTTTTATTTAAAAAATTCAGCGGGAAGACCGGAGTTCGAACCCTTTTTGATTCCCAAAAAAAGGGAGAGAATTGTTAGATCATGCATCTGTTATTTGAGGTTTTGTGTAAATCAAAAAGGGAGAGATTGATGGATCTGTGTAAACAGATCCAGTTCTGTGTTTTGAATTACACAAAACCTGTTATTGTGTTTCTAATTGATTTACGTAGTGTGCAGAAACTATGTAAGATAAGAGAATCTGCTAAAGAGAAAAGAGAGATCTTGTCAGAAATGTTAAGAACATCGAAGAGAAGAAGAGAGAAAATTGATTAGTCTGGCAGACGTATGAAGAGAAGGAATGAACAGAAGAAGTCTGGCAGACATATGTTGAAGAAAGTTGCATCGCATAACAATAAGAGAAGGAACAAATCTGATAGAGAAAGTTGTTGAAGAAATATTTGTTGAAGATATCTGTTGAAGGAATGTTCGTTGAAGTTGTCTAGTGAAGAATCCGATGAAAAGAGAAGACCTATCAGATATGCTTATGTGGACAGCTTGCTTACGTGGACAGATATGTTTACGTGGAGTCCAGCGTGGACAGATTTGCTTACGTGGAAGTCCAGATGTACTTGCTGTTAGTTGTGTCAAGAGAAGGAACGAATCAGTAGACGAGGTTGATGTCAGGCCCCGTGCTAATCTCACAGGATTAGAGCACAATTAAGCACATAATCACGGAAGCGTAAAACAGGGCTTAAAAAGTTTTCGAAATAATATGACCTGAACTCAAAACATACATTCAAAATATCAATACTCAAAATACGAGTTGACTCAAACTCATATAAAACAGGTAACGACAATTCTCAATTCAACAATAATCAACAATAGATCCCCAAATACATAGAATCACGGGGCATCCCCAGGCTCAATACATATCATAATATAACTGGGACTCAAGGAAAAGGGGATCGACCAGCTGGCGCTCCACTCGGTCCAGCTTGGTTACCTGAAGATCCTGCAAGTGGGTAACACAGACCCAAACAACACAAAGCAGGAAAACAAATACGAGGTCAAGCCTCAGTACGAAGAGCTATCAAAACAACTAATCATGCAACATGCTATAATCAATGCTATGAAATGCATGAGGGCTATCAAGGATCGGATAGCTAGACCAGTGTATCAACTGGCAAATCATCTCAGTCAGCCTCTATACCCGCACGGTGTATCAACCGGGGAAATCATCGGTACGTGATCTTCAGAGCCCGTCAACCCATCACAACTCGATGGTAGACATTCGAATCCGATAGACACCACTCCGATGATAGCGTTGGACTTTTCAGGCACAACTCATCAGTCGGCCAGTCACAACGTGGCTTTCAATCTGGTCATCAATCAATCTGTCAATCAGGCTCGAGATGTATGCATGTATGCCAATTCAATATTCAATGCACAATGCATACTACGTGAAAACAGAATGTAAAACTCAATCAATTCACAAGCTGTATCACGTAAATCACAGACAATTCAATATTCAATGCACAATGCATACTACGTGAAAACAGAATGTAAAACTCAATCAATTCACAAGCTGTATCACGTAAATCACAGAAGCATATCAGCAGATTTCACAACATCAATCACAGCCATGTTCACACTCAAGCTGCTAAATCTGCTCAATTCGTACCTTCAACGGCTGATTCTACCTCAACAGATTTCTCACAAGGCACTGAAACTCACGGCCTAAGCTACCAGCTTTCACCTGGCTCCTTCAACCACGACAGAAGCTATCCTGAATCTAAATATATTAAGGAAACTCACACTAAGTTCATATCTAACTCGAATCTGAACTTCAATACATAATTTCCTACGGCCAAGAACTCGAATCCGGTTCTACCTCTAAACAAAGTACTAACAGTCCATACTAAGCTTAGAACAGTAGGAATTCCTTACCCAGAAGCTGAAACCAGCTGAAGAACTATAAAATTCCACTGTACGAAGAAACCAACAACTTCGCGATCCTCTCCAAGATCGTTCTACAGCCTCAACTGGGTAACACTCGGAAGAGCAACTCACAAGGAATCCAGCGCCACCAAGTTCACTCAAAACAACGGCGGGAAGCGGCGGCAATCGACTGAGAAACGTCACGGTGAACAGTAGCTAAAACGAGGGTTTGGATATGAAGATAAGAAATATCGGGTTCAGAATAATTCTTAGTGTCGATCAACACTTATCTATATATATCTCAATCCCACTGCTGTTGTTCTCAAAATAACCAGACGTTGTGAACAGTAGGTATCTCACAACAGATACCATTCGTTGCTTTTGCCAAGTAGCATCAAAACGACACCGTTCCAACTAAACAAAATGACGCAGCAGCGTTCCACCAGCTGACAACAGATTCTATCAAGACAACCAACGACTTGTTGCGCTCAACAATCAAAACGACGACGTAAAGAATACGTCAGCATCGCTGCCAACAGCAGACGCAACCAACAGCTGGTAACAAATTCCTCACAACTGGTACCAGACGCAATCCCCAAATCGCAGCGTTTCAACTTATCTAAACGACGTCGCCTCTCATCAGCGACTGGTTCCTCAAACCAATAACTGGTCACTCAGCTGGAACAATTCCTCATAACGCAACAGCTGATAGCGCTACAATTCAGTAGTCAACACCAAAATATTGACCAACACGTGTCCTTTTCTCGTTAAATCTCGCACCCAATGCAACTACTGCCAGCAGCAACCTCTTCAAAAGCAACTACTGAATAGCGAAACGAAGATGCATCGCTCACTCGCTACAGTAGACTTCTTAAATGTGCTACGACTGGTTTCTTACATAAACGCTACGTCTGGTTTCACCAAAACGACGGCGTATTAATCTCCTGCGATTCCAAATACGCGCTGCAACTGGATTCCACCACCAACCAGCTTCTAACTCAAAATACCAAAATACGAAAACTTCCAACAATTAATCTCTTCTAATCTCAGATGAATTTGATTAATCACTAATCTAAAATCTGATTCCTCACATTCTCCCCACCTTAAGAGATTTCGTCCTCGAAATCAAAGGTAAACTCAGGGAAAAATTCAATCAATTCATTCCAACTACAGGATACAAAACAGAAATTCATCTGATACAAACCCAAGAGTTCGAGATAACTGGGTAATCAACAAATATCAACTAGGGAAAACACAACCAGAAACCGAATTCTAAAACAACAATCTACTCAAACAGATGTGGCCACTCACGCTGCATCTTCTCTTCCGGTTCCCAAGTTGCTTCTTCTCTGCCATGCTTGCTCCATTGGACCATCACCAACGGAACTACTTTATTCCTCAATTGCTTCTCCTTCCGATCCAAAATCTGCACTGGGTATTCAACATAGCTCAAGGCAGAATCCAGCTCGACTTCGTCGGTTCTCAACTCATGGGAAGGATCTGGATCATATTTCCTCAACATTGACACATGAAAGACATCATGCATCGCTGCCAACTCATCAGGAAGTCTCAATCGATAAGCCAACTGTCCAATCCGCTCGATAATCTCAAAGGGACCAACGAATCTAGGAGCTAATTTGCCTTTAAATCTTAAGCGCATCACGCTTTTGAACGGAGAAACTTTGAGAAATACTCGATCGCCAACCTCAAACTCTAACGGTCGACGTCTTCGATTAGCATAGCTGGTGAATCTATCTTGTGCAGCCTTCATTCTACTTCGAATCATATCAATCTGATCTTTCATATGCTGCAAAAACTCAGGGGTAGAAAGTTGTTTCTCACCAACTTCTTCCCAACAGATCGGAGATCTGCATTTTCGACCATACAACGCCTCAAATGGAGCCATCCCGATAGTCACCTGGTAGCTATTATTATACGAAAACTCAACCAACTACAAAGAATCCTCCCAGCCACCACTGAAATCCATCACAACTGCTCGCAGCATATCCTCTAAAGTCTGGATGGTCCGCTCAGACTGACCATCTGTCTGTGGGTGATAGGTTGTACTCATAGCCAATCTCGAACCAATCGCTGCTTGCAGACTCTTCCAAAAACGAGAGGTGAATCATGGATCTCTGTCAGACACTATCGAAATAGTCACTCGATGCAATCTAACCACATGGTCGATATACATCTTCGCCATTTTCTTCATCGAACACCGCACGTCATAGGGAATGAAATGGTCTGACTTCGAAAGTCTATCAATCACCACCCAAATCGCATCACATACCCTACTTGATCGAGGTAGATGAGTCACAAAATCCATGGCGATGTGCTCCCAATTCCATTGGGGCACCTCCAAACTCTGTATCAATCCACCAGGTCTCATTCTCTCAGCCTTGACCTGCTGGCAATTCAAACATCTAGCAACAAAACCAGAGATGTCGCTCTTCATGCCTTCCCACCAGTAGTGAGATTTCAAGGCATGGTACATCTTTCTCTCGCCCAGATGCACACTGTACTGACTACAATTCGCTTCATTCATAATGGTCTCTTTCAAATCGATCAAGTTCGGAACCACTAATCTTCCTCGAAATCTCAGACACCCATCAGACGAAACAGAGAAATCATCAGACTGACCACTTTGGGCTTTAATCTTCAACTCATGAACATATGGATCAGTCCTCTGTGCCTCCCTGATATCACTCACAATCTGCGGTTCTACTTGAATCGAAGAAACCATAAAGTACTGATCACCCGGCTGGAAACGCCAACCAGAAGTACTCAACTGCTCATAGACTTTAGAGACATTCAAAGACGAAAGCATCGCATGCTGGGTCTTCCTACTCAAAGAATCTGCTACTGAGTTCATCCGCCCAGGCTGATACTGAATCTCACAGTTAAAGTCCTTGAGCAATTCCATCCATCGTCGTTGCCTCATATTCAGATCAGACTGCGTGAAGATATATTTCAAGCTCTTGTGGTCGGTGTAGACCACAAATTCTTCACCATACAGATAATGTCGCCAAATCTTCAAGGCAAACACTATCGCAGCCAACTCCAAATCATGAACAGGGTACCTCGTCTCGTGAGGCTTCAACTGTCGAGACGCATAGGCAATCACGTACCCGTTCTGCATCAGAACACATCCCAAACCATTGAGAGAAGCGTCGGAGCACACAACAAATCCTCCGGATCCAGACGTAGAGCCAAAACCGGAGCAGTAGTCAACTTCTCCTTCAACGTCTGAAAACTGAACTCGCACTCGTCAGTCCAAACAAACTTATTATCCTTCTGAGTCAACTGAGTCAAAGGCATGGCTATAGAAGAAAACTTATCAATAAAACGCCTGTAATAGCCAGCCAATCCCAAAAAGCTACGGATCTCGGAAACGTTCCTAGGTCTCTCCCAGTTAAGAACTGCTTCGACCTTACTCGGATCCACCGAAATCCCTTGCGCTGAAATCACATGACCCAAAAAGATAATCCGATCAAGCCAGAATTCACACTTGCTGAACTTGGCATACAACTGCGAGTCTCTCAATCTCTGCAACACCAGTCTCAGATGCTCCTTATGCTCTCTCAAGCTCCTCGAATACACTAGGATGTCATCTATGAAGACGATAACGAACCTATCGATGTACTCACTAAAGACACGATTCATCAAATCCATGAAAACAGCTGGGGCATTCGTCAACCCAAACGGCATGACCAGAAACTCATAATGCCCATATCGAGTCCGGAAAGCTGTCTTCGCCACGTCATTGTCTCTAATCCGCAACTGGTGATAACCAGAGCGCAAATAAATCTTCGAGTAAACGACCGATCCCTGCAACTGATCGAACAAGTCATCAATCCTTGGCAAAGGATACTTGTTCTTCACCGTCGCTTTATTCACTGTCGGAAATCCACACACATCCACATAGATCCATCCTTCTTCTTCACAAAAAGAATCTAAGCTCCCCAAGGCGACATACTCGGTCTGATGAAGCCCTTCTCCAAGAGATCTCTCAACTGATCCTTCAGCTCTTTCAACTCTGCTGGCGCCAACCCGTAAGGAGCTCTAGAAATCGGGGCGGTACCGGGCACCAACTCGATGCTGAAATCGATCTCACGTCTCGGAGGGAATCCAGAAATCTCATCTAGAAACGATCGGAATGTCGCTCAACTCCATCCGCGACTCTTGGGAAACATCAAGCGCGTAAATCATGAATCCAGTATTATCCAGCGATAGCAGACTAAACATATCCATGGCGGACACCAGTGGAATCTTCGAGCGCGAATCGGCACCGTAGAACTCCCACCTCTCACCCGAATCAGGGCAAAATCTCACCACACCATGAAAACAGTCCACAGTATCCTTATAGCTAGATAATACGTACATTCCCAAGATGTAATCAAAATCTCTGATTCCCAAAACAATCAGATTGAACACCAATACGTGCTCATCAAATCGAAGCACACAATCCAACACCACTTCACGGGACCATAGATTCACACCAGCAGGGGTAGACACGGAAACAACATCACACAATGGGGAAGAACTCAACCCATACTCACAAACAAACAACTCAGAAATAAAAGAGTAGTGAGCACCAGTGTCAAATAGAACTCTCGCAGGATAATAAAAAATAAAGAATGTACCTGCGATCATCATACCAGGCGCCTCCTTAGCCTGCTGTGCATTGTCTCTCAGCTGCAACACCGCCAGCTTCAGTCTCTTCTCGGGAGCCTACTCCAGAGTATCGAACAACTCCTCCATCTGAGCTAACCAAGCCTCAGCCATCGCACCACCCTCTGCTGTAGAAACGTCGGAGGGTTCGTCCGCTGAAACCTAGCTAAGAACAACTCCATCCCGCCTATCTGTCTAGTAACATCCTCAACCTGATGAACATCATCATCACTACTTGCCCTAGACTCCTCCTCAGTACGTCTAGTCGCCCTACCTCTACCTCTTCTCGGCAGCATCCAAACAAGTCTAGAGGTAAGATCTCATAGCAGATAGATATATCACGTAGACAGAATAAAGATCACATAAGTCACAGAGTCAATCAAAATCAAATCAAAACTCTGTTCCTAGACTCGAGTGTGATCAAAGAAAATCGAGCTTATCCCAGTTTAAGCTCTGATACCAAAAAGTTCAGGCCCCGTGCTAATCACAGGATTAGAGCACAATTAAGCACATAATCACGGAAGCGTAAAACAGGGCTTAAAAATTTTTCGAAATAATATGGCCTGAACTCAAAACAAACATTCAAAATATCAATACTCAAAATACGAGTTGACTCAAACTCATATAAAATAGGTAACGACAATTCACAATTCAACAATAATCAACAATAGATCCCCAAATACATAGAATCACGGGGCATCCCCCGGCTCAATACATATCATAATATAACTGGGACTCAAGGAAAAGGGGATCGACCAGCTGGCGCTCCACTCGGTCCAGCTTGGTTACCTGAAGATCCTGCAAATGGGTAACACAGACCCAAACAACACAAAGCAGGAAAACAAATACGAGGTAAGACTCAGTACAAAGAGCTATCAAAACAGCTAATCATGAAACATGATATAAATCAAGGTTACCTGAAGATCCTGCAAATGGGTAACACAGACCCAAACAACACAAAGCAGGAAAACAAATACGAGGTAAGACTCAGTACAAAGAGCTATCAAAACAGCTAATCATGAAACATGATATAATCAATGCTATGAAATGCATGAGGGATATCAAGGATCGGATAGCTAGACCAGTGTATCAACTGGCAAATCATCTCAGTCAGCCTCTATACCCGCACGGTGTATCAACCGAGGAAATCATCGGTCCATGATCTTCAGAGCCCGTCAGCCCATCACAGCTCGGTGGTAGACACTCGAATCCGGTAGTCACCACTCCGATGATAGCGTTTGACTTTTCAGGCACAACTCATCAGTCGGCCAGTCACAACGTGGCTTTCAATCTGGTCATCAATCAATCTGTCAATCAGGCTCGAGATGTATGCATGTATGCCAATTCAATATTCAATGCACAATGCATACAATTCAATACGTGAAAACAGAATGTAAAACTAAATCAATTCACAAGATGTATCACGTAAACACAGAAGCATATCAGCAGATTTCACAACATCAATCACAGCCATGTTCACACTCAATCTGCTAAATCTGCTCAATTCGTACCTTCAACGGCTGATTCTACCTCAACAGATTTCTCACAAGGCACTGAAACTCACGACCTAAGCTACCAGTTTTCACCTGGCTCCTTCAACCACGGCAGAAGCTATCCTGAATCTCAAATCTGTTAAGGAAACTCACACTCAGTTCATATCTAACTCGAATCTGAACTTCAATACATAATTTCCTACGGCCAAGAACTCGAATCCGGTTCTACCTCTAAACAAGGTACTAACAGTCCATACTAAGCTTAGAACAGTAGGAATTCCTTACCCAGAAGCTGAAACCAGCTGAAGAACTATCAGATTCCACTGTACGAAGAAACCAACAACTTCACTATCCTCTCCAAGATTGTTCTACAGCCTCAACTGGGTAACACTCGGAAGAGCAACTCACAAGGAATCCAGCGCCACCAAGTTCACTCATAAAAATGACGGGAAGCGGCGGCAATCGACGGAGAAAAGTCATGGTGAACAGTAGCTAAAACAAGGGTTTGGATATGAAGATAAGAAATATCGGGTTCAGAATAATTATAAGTGTCGATCAACACTTATCTATATATATCTCAATCCCACTGCTGCTGTTCTCAAAATAACCAGACGTCGTGAACAGTAGGTATCTCACAACAGATACCAATCGTTTCTTTTGCCAAGTAGCATCAAAATGACACCGTTCCAACTAAACAAAACGACGCAGCAGCATTCCACCAGCTGACAACAGATTCTATCAAAACAACCAACGACTTGTTGCGCTCAACAATCAAAACGACGACGTAAAGAATACGTCAGCATCGTTGCCAACAGCAGACGCAACCAACAGCTGGTAACTAATTCCTCACAACTGGTACCAGACGCAATCCCCAAAAAGCAGCGTTTCAACTTATCTAAACGACGTCGCCTCTCATCAGCGACTGGTTCCTCAAACCAACAGCTGGTCACTCAGCTGGAACAATTCCTCATAACGCAACAGCTGATAGCGCTACAATTCAGTAGTCAACACCAAAATATTGACCAACACGTGTCATTTTCTCGTTAAATCTCGCACCCAATGCAACTACTGCCAGCAGCAACCTCTTCAAAAGCAACTACTGAATAGCGAAACGACGACGCATCGCTCACTCGCTACGGTAGACTTCTTAAATGTGCTACGACTGGTTTCTTACATAAACGCTACGTCTGGTTTCACCAAAACAACGGCGTATTAATCTCCTGCGATTCCAAATACGCGCTGCAACTGGATTCCACCACCGACCAGCTTCTAACTCAAAATACCAAAATTACGAAAACTTCCAACAATTAATCTCTTCTAATATCAGATGAATTTGATTAATCACTAATCTAAAATCTGATTCCTCACAGTTGCTGTCAAGCGAAGGAACGAATCAGTAGACGAGGATGCTGTCGAAAATGTCTGATGAAGTAAAAAGAAACATGAATAGGAAAAGTCTGATTTGGAGCAAATTAGAAGAATTCTGTTGGAGAAGTGTTCGAAGAAGAAGATGATCAGAATAATGAATAGGACAAATCTGAACGTGAAGAGAGAAGTCTGGAGAAGTCGCTAAAGAGTGAAATCTGATAACAGTAATGAATAGGAGAAATCTGATGAAGCGTTCTCAGTAGAAATCTGATATGGAAGAAATCGATGAACAGGTGAAGTTTGATGAAGAACCTGGAAGAGATCGATGAACAGTAGAAATATGGAATGAATCGCTAAAGAAGAAGAAGTCTGTGAAGAGAGAAGAATAAGATTATCTGGAAGAGATCAATATGAAGTGAGGAGACATCTGGACGTGACAAAGAAGAGAGGAAGAAGAGCCTGCGTGAAAACATTGATGAACAGAGGTTGCGCAAAGACGAAACAGATGTTGCACTAAGACGAAGATATCAGCAAAAGATTAATTCAGTCGTGTAGAAGAACGAACCAGATGTTGTTCAAGCATAACGAAAGGACTAAATCAGCAGTTGAACAGAAGTTTAACATAAGATATATATCAGTAGTTGAGAAGAGATAAAATCAGCAGTTGAACAGAAGTTTAACAAAAGATAAAATCAGCAGTTGAACAGTTGAACAGAAGCTGAATCAAAAGTTCGAAGATGGAGCAGAAACTAGGGAAAAAGGATTCAGCAGTAAGAGATGCAACCAGAAGCTGAATAGTTAAACACAGAAGTGAACGCATCAGTTGACGAACAATTGAAACAGTAGATGTGAGAAAATGATTTCAGTAGTTGCGAAGCAAAGAAAATCAGACGTTCAAATGATGAAAAGCGAAACAGCGAACAAATGTTATCAGTAGCCAAAACAACAGAGAACATTTGTTGAAACAGAAGATGTGAAGCGAACATTTGAACAGAAACTGATATTAGTCGTTGATTAGTTGGATATACTATTACAGTAGCTGTTGGATATACTATTACAGTATCTGATGACAGCAACCATTGATCAGCTGTTGGTGCAACGAAGAGAAAACATATCAGCTTTTGTTCAAAGTGAAGAAGAAGCGAACAGCTGATGAACAGTACTGTGAAGAAAACCAACAGCTGAGAGAACAGCTATTGAACAATGTTATGACAAAGAAAAGGCAACAGCTGGGCGAACAGCTGTTGAACAATTTGTTGGAGTACATTCAGCTGTTGGGACGTAATCATCATTTAAATGGGAAAGAATCAGTGGCTGAAATTGAGTCGTACAAATGCCTTAATTTAAGGGGACAAAATCAGTACTATTCTGGGAAATAGTACAATATACAGAGGATGATTGCACCAATTTGGGAAGAAGACAAATTAGCCTTGACAAGGGCAGAAAAGTTTTTGAATCTACTGTCTAACGGCCATATGTGAGGAAGCTATATATACAGCAAGATTTGATGAAGAAAAGGGCTGATCGAGAAAAAGGTGTTCGACACACACAGAAACAAAAACATAGAAATTACATACGGAAGAAAATAGGAATATGAAGCAGCCTGACATCTGCTGAGTCTTCATCAGCTCTTAGGAGCATTTCCCAATTGTGTGAGATTTTATTATTACGAGAGTTATGCTTACACAGTAAATCTCACACTCACAGAGATTCATTCACATTCTTGAGAGTTGAGAAAAATTGTATAGTGAATGAATCTCAAACCCAAACAATCAGATCCAGTCCAAGAACGAAGACGTTAAACTCTGTGTCTGTAGCCTTTCTCACAGAGGCGTTAAACAAGTGATTAATTGACACAGTCGAGGGCTGGTGTAGAGTCTAGGAGTTCTCGCAGCTGCTGGCTGCTGGATCGGATCTGTACACAAGGTGTAGATCAAATCTTCTAGTGTAACCTTCCGAGGCGAAAGAAGGGGAGATGTAGGATATTTATATCCAAACTTCCATAAACAAACAACAGTGTATTGTATTCTTTGATTTATTGTTCTTCCGCATATGTATTTAATGTTTAGCACGCATACACTATCAGTTGGCACACACACACGCACGAATTTGTATTTGCAGTGAGTTTTAAAATTAGGATTCAGTTCTGGTGTTTTCCGCATGTCTTTATTACATTTCAGATCTGTCTCCGGTGCTCGATTAATGTTCAAGAACCTGAGGTATTGCACCTCTTTTAGTAGCGCAAAAATTTTAAATAGGATCAGATCTCTGTCGGTCCCTTCCCCTTGCGTTCTTTATCTTATTGCATTGGTAAGATCTGATCCTTCGGTCCTAACATGACCGGAGTAGGGAGATTGATGACGGCTTAGGTGTGGTTTTTCACAATTTTTGACCATTTGGCTCTAGCGTTTTCGTCGTCGTTTGTCTTAAGTTGTAGCTCATCTCCTTGTCTTCATTTTGAGATTAGAATCATTAATTTTGGTGTTGATATGAGCAATTTCTAAGATTTTTAGATTTCGGCCAGTTCAGGAAAAGTTCTCCGATCATTTTTGTAACACCCGGAAAATCCATAAACCCACGAGACGTTTCTATTATTATAAGAGGGTTAAACTGATATTTTAAGTTTGTGTCTAAGCTTAACCTTACAGCTTTCGTCTGAGCTGTTTTCTTTGGTTTTGTTTTCAGGACGGTTCGCGGGATGTCCGGCCGAGAGTGACCCAAGCACGGTCCGTTTCTCTCATTCCAAAAAAAATATTTTCTTTTAAAAATGATTGCAAACGGCACGCTTTAAGCCTTCATTAAATGATGACAGCACTCTTAATCTTTCCGTTACACAAAATTATTGTTGTTGACGTTTGGACTGGGCTTGCTATACCCGGCTATTATCTTTGTATAGCGGTTACAGTGTTGCCCATACCACAGAGAAATCAAAATATTTCTCAAAAGTTTACTCTCGATCGTGCTTGTGGAAAAATTCAATTTCGGATTTGTTTCCTTGCAACCTGTCAACCAGCACACGCAAGTATACTCTGTTTCTTGCTGCAACTATGAAAGCGAATTATTGATCTTCGTTTCTTCATGTTTTCTGCTTTATGTTGAAATTATTCAGAGTCATGAGATTATAGTTTTCGCATGTGTTAAGCGGTTTCGAAAATGTTTTCAAAGAATTTGACTGAAAATACTGCGACAGTGAGATGTTGTCTTTTTCAAAATGACTGGGTTGTACTACAGCACCTTCAAGTAGCGTTCTATATTTTGATTCCAGAAAGTAGTTTGTGTTGAATTTTAGGATGTGTTTCTGAGCAGATATGCGAAGCTAATTTGGTTAGAGCATTTTTCTACTTGGTAATCTTAGTTAGTCTGTTCGAATTTCTCCAAGCTGGTTCCAGTGCTCGCACTGGATGGCTAAGGATGAGATTCTGAGTTGATGAACAGATATGGCCTCATTAGAACCCTGTTCTGATTCGATCGGCTTAGAGAATCTGTTTGAACTCTCCTAAGCTGGTTGTTTTCCTCTCCGAGCTGGTTCTACGCTCGTGAACAGTCGTTCCTTCCCCTGAGTTGGTTTAAGCTTTTAAGCATTTACCCTTTTTCTCCAAGCTGGTATTGAGTCCATAAGTTGTTATCTTGTCCCTAATCTGTTTTTACATTCGTAAGCTGGTACTATCTTTCCTGAGTTGTTTCCAATGTCCGTAAGCTGTTTTCATGTCTACAAGCTGTTTTCATGTTCGTAAACTGTTTTCAAGTTCGTAAGCTGACATCTTCATCTCGAGCTGTTTCTGCGCTCGTACGATGTTATTTTCTTTCCTGAGCTGTTACCGCACTCGTAAACTGTTACCCCTTTCTCGGAGTTGTTGCTGACCTCGTGAGCTGATTTTCTTTACAGAGCTATTTTTGCATAGTGAACCTTTTTTCCCTTTGCGATAACTTTGATAATCCCCAGAGCTATTTTTGGCGCACACCAGTAAATCTTTTAAATGGTAAACAGAGTTTTCTTTAGCAGTATGAGCCGCTTGCGTGCGATATGTTGGAAAATATTTTAATGTAATAAGGGGCAGGGAGATGAAGTAGATGGGCTGAAGTTTTCCCCATAGTTACAGTTTTAAATAAAGTAAATTTCAAAGTTTTTATGCTATGTGGAAAGGATAAGACAGACGGTCACAGTTTACGGGAGTGTGGATGTCGGCCGATAGGTCGGGGTGCCCCTCCAACAGAATATATTAAATGGCGATAGTTCCCCAGAATTTCCTGATATCAGATGATAGCTTGATTAAGCGACCCTACCTAAGTAGGAACTTCTGCGCCACATACCATACAGAAAAGATTTATGGTTATTTTATAACCACGGTTTACGAATATGTTGTTTAATTCTTACTTCCTTTAAGTTTAAAGCTCATGTTATTTACGTGTGAACTTGTTATCACAAGAGTTACCTGCTGAGCCCCTAGGCTCACTAGAATTAATGGTTTCAGGTAACAATGTCAGTTGAGAGCTAGGGCATCGCGAGCTGGGCGGACCGAGGAAATGTATTTATCAATGTCCTGCACTTCTATGTAGTTTCACGACACTTTGTTTTTGACTTCCGCAATGAGAACGATGATGTAACAGTTTATTTCGTCTTAAGATGATTCCATAATTGATTTTGAAACACCTATTTTATGAATTTATATAACAGCAGTTCTATTTTAGCTACTCTAAGTTATTTTCACCTGATATTGTGTTGTGATATGTTTTCTTTCCACTCGAACAGTCTGGGTTTTGTATAGGACAGATTCGGTTTCCCTTTTTCTGAACCAGCATGCGTGCGTGCTGATTTTATTCCGAGCTGATTTCAGACGCGTGCGCTTCACTCGTGCCGATCCAGCTTAGGACCCTCCCAGCCCAATACAGTATCTTCGAGCCAAAATTTTCAGGTCTTATATCGTTTAAGCCCCTTAAATGCATTCCTTCGCGTTTTAGGCATCGTATTTCCTGAAATTGATGGGCTAGAGCGTGACAGTTTCTCTTAGGTTTTTGAGTGTTTCGATTTTGGATGATTTTTGGGTTTTAGGACTTCCTTAGGTCTGTTAATGAGCAAGCCTAATTTTTCGTGAATTTTGGAACTTTCTGGCCGCCGTTGCTGCCATTCATCGCCATCGTCTGTTGCCGCTAGTCTGTGGTTTGTTTCAGCGCCAGTGTTAGTTTGAGGTATTTGGTCAAATACTGCGAGTTACGGATGGAGCACTTATTTACAACTTTCGTATAGTCTAATTTATGTTCTATGTGTTTGAATGCCCTTTGCTATTGCCTGGTTGTACTTATTAATTATGTGACGGCTGCATTATATATCATGGCATTGAGAATATGCATTCACATTGGCCCTTGATTCCTTTGGCATCTTTTGAGTTGAACTTCGGAGATCTGTTTTATGGCCTCGTTGGAGTGGGGTATTGTATAGTACACTCACGAGGAGCACATTGAGACGACCCGAGTAGATCCCGAACTCGAAATGTTGTGCTTATGACGGTGGGTGGTGTTGGGTTAGCACACTTCCATTTTTACATTTAGATTGCTTTTATAGCTCCCAAACTCTCGATAATGTAGCCACTTTGGTATTTTATTATCGAACTCGTTTGGCCTCTGGTTTGGCACTTGTTATCTTTTGTCACCCGTCATGCATTGCACAGCATAACATATTTCAGTCATACTTTTTGATTGTTGTTTTATTCTGTTCTTCGTACTGGGGTCTGAACCCGTCCCTTTGGGGCTAATATATTATATATATTATTGAGTCATTTACTAAGGGATGCCCTTCGTAGTTGGTGGTATTGATGATCGATGTTGTCGTCTACATGTCTTTATATATTATTTTCTTGGAGATTGGGTGTTGTTTAGTACATGGAATTTTGCATGTATTGTGAGCAGGACTATGTCTGCATGTGTTTGATATATAGTTTGAAAGAACTTTTCTTTCATTATGTCCAAGTGATGGACTAGTTTCTATTTTTGAGTACTCGCATATTTTAACTCCTGATTTTTTTTGTTTCAGGCCATAAAGGCAAAAATTTTAACCCACTTGTAAGTAATTTTTAAGAGCATCGGTCCTGAAATTTCGGTATCGGAGCTTAAGATAGGATAAGATAGATTTATATTCTAGTTCACTCGATTCTAGACACAGAAATTGTTTTATTCCATGTGTTTGACTACGTACTTTACCTATTTAAGATTTACCTTGGTGTCTTGTAAATGGCACCTAAGAGGAGTGCTAGACTGCGGAAGCAGGTTGCAAGGGAATCTTGGGATCAGAACCATGAGTATGATGTAGTTCAGCCTATTCTACCTGTCGAGGGATGGTTAGAGCATATGTAAGGTCCATTTGACAGGTTCAAGTATATGAGGACCATAGATTGAGTTTGGCGACCTTTCAGTTGAGAGAGCATGCGCAGAGATGGTGGAAGGGTTCTTCCAAGTCTATGAGGTAAATGGGTGAAGTGATTTTGTAACGACCCCGAGTTAACGACTGTCCCCACTGTACCAAAGCTGATCTTTCCAGTGTGCTTTGTCCTCACTCGCACGCACCTTGAGAAACTTTCCAAATGGTCACCCATCCCAAAATTCCCCATATCAAGTACGCTTAACTTTGGGGTTCTTAAGTGATGATCTATCGAAAAGAAGATGCATCTTGTTGGTATGAGTAGTACCAATTAAATCTGATAAGTCCACCTCAACTACGCAGTCTCATAACTTCCCAATCTCGGAATCTCTCTCATTCCGGTGTGAGATCAGTTCATTCATGTGCCCCTTCAATTAAAATCCTACCAGGAGCCACTCATTGTCCATGCAACCTTTTGGCAACGGCGATCACTCCTCTCCCTGTTTTGATCCCCGGGCGTCAGATTCTTAAGAGAGCTTCTGTTCAGTTTTTTATAGGACTATATCCCTACATCCTATTAAAACGCAGAGGAGTATGAGTTTAACCACTTGGTGCAGGGTAGCATGAAAGTGGCGGAATATGCTCGGTAGTTTTCTTCTCTACTCTCTTATGTCCCTCATATTACAAATCAAGAAAGGGTGAAATGGGATAGTTCTTCGAGGGCGCTATATATATTCCCTTTGGTATTGGCTGGTTCCCATGCTACTTATGATGATGCAGTGAGCAGAGCGATTGACATAGAGGAGGGCTTGCAGAACAGACAGTCTCAGTTTCAGCCATAGTGTGACCAAGGTTTTCAGTCTATACTTTCAGGTATGTAATTCATTTCTGCCTCTTGAGGTGTCGCAACAGCCTAGACACCAGAGATTTAGGCCTAAAGGGAAGTAGTTTAAGAAGAATTCGAGTTCTAGTTCCGACAGTTGTAGTGGAGGAAGTTCGAGGACTGTATTCTGTAGTCAATATGGAGGTAGGCATCTGACTACGCAGTGTACTGTAGTACAAGGGGTCTGCAATCTTTCTGGACAGTATGGGCACTATGCGAGATTGTGTCCTTCTGCGAGGAGTCAACCATTCATCCCCATCATAGCAAGGTTAGTATGGAGGATTGTCCCGAAGTATACTCCTTCGACTCAGCAGCATTCAGGCTTTTCACAGTTCAGAGGTTCTTCTCAGTCTCAGTTCTCGGGATCTCAGCAAGCTCATGTGCATGCCATGACACTAGAGCAGGCTAGTGATGCACCTGGAGGAGTTATTGCAGGTACATTTTTTTTATTATCCTGGACGAGTTTTATTTGACACAAGAGCATCACATTCTTTTCTATCTGATTTTTATTTGTGAGTGGGATTGATACCAATCAGTTGTGTGATATTGTGTCCGTGTCTACTCCTTCCAGTGTATGTTTGTTTTCCCGAGAAAATAGTCCTGAACTATGTATGTAAGTTTGATGGGTATATTCTGATGACCAATCTTATTAAGCTAGATATGAGGGATTTTGATTTTATCATGGGAATAGATGTATTGGTGAGTTACAAAGCTACAGTAGAATGTTTCCATGGCGTAATCAGGTTTAGGCCTCAGTTTAGTGAGAAGTGGGATTTCTATGGTAATGATTCCCGATCTATGGGTTGATTGCACTTGAGAATTTTGTATTCATGATATATGCTTTTGAAGAATTTCCCGAACCTATATTGGTGATTTGTGACATTCCCGTGGTCCGAGAGTTCCTCGATGTTTTTCTCAATGAGATTCCAGGTTTCCCTTCGAGAATGGAATTGATTTTAGTATTAAGTTAATGCCAGGGACTACCCCGATATCTAGAGCACCGTACAGATTGGCACTAGTGGAGTTGAGAGAACTCAAGGATCAGTTGCATGATCTCCTGGAGAAACATTTATTAGACCAAGTATGTCACCTTGGGAAGCTACGATTTTTTTACAATAATAAGGATGCAACGATAAGCATGTGTATCAATTTAGGCAAAATAAAGCGACAATGAAGAACAAATATCCTCTGCCTTGAATCGGTGACCTGTTTAATTAGTTGCAGGGTTCAGTTGTGTATTCCATATCTTCTTTCCAAATACCATCAGCTCAGCATCCATGATGAGGATATTTCTAAGACAGCCATTCAGACGAGGTATGGACAACAAGTGTTCCTTGTAATTCATTTTGGTCTGATGAATTCCCCAGCTGTCTTTATGGATTTGATGAACAAGGTCTTTCTAGAGTTTATAGACCTGTTTGTTATTGTGTTCATCGATTATATATTGGTCTACTCTATGACTAAGAGAGAGCATAAGGAGCACTTGAGATTAGTCCTCCAGACTCTTCTAGACTCTCAGTTGTACGCAAAATTTTCTATGTGTGAGTTCTGGTTGGACAGAGTTGTATTTCTGGGTCATGTTGTTTTATCTCAGGGCATATCAGTTGATCCCAGCAAGGTGGGAGCTGTTGTAACCTGGTCATGGCCTATAAATTTCTCCAAGGTTCATAGTTCCTAGGGGTTGGCCAGCTATTATAGACACTTTATTAATGGATTTTCTATATAGCTAGGCCTATAACTCAGTTGACCCAGAAGGATCAGAGGGTTGTGTGGACCGAGGAGTGTGAATCCAGTTTCCTATTTGTGAAGGAAAAGTTGATCATTTCTCCAGGTTTGGCGCTACCTGCAGTCTCAGGTGGTTTTATATTGTGTTTATATGGATCGTCAAATGGACCGAGTTGTGTTTTGATGCACAATGGGCGAGTAATTGCTTATGCTTCTCGTTAGTTGAAACCTCATGAGACTCACTATCTGGTTCAAGATCTAGAGTTGGATGCCATAGTATTTGCGCTGAATTTGGAGCCAATATCTTTATGGTGAGCAGTTTGTTGTATACACCTACCATAAAAGCTTGCAGTGAATCTTCATGCAGTCTGATATGAACATGAGATAGCGTCAGTGCATGGACTTGCTCAAAGATTTTGATTGTGAGATTCAGTATCGAACAGAGATGTCCATACCAGAAAAGTGCAGAATACGATGCTGACATATCTGAATATGTCAGGCCCGATGCGCTAAAACACCGATTAATTATTAAATTAATCACAATTACACGGAATCATAAAATATGGGTTAAAATTTTTCGTTTGGGTATGAACTGAAATCAACTCTTAAAATACAATCATACTCAAAATATGGATTTTGACTCAAAAATCCAAACAAAAACCTCAAACATACAAGTATGCGTCAAACACAGATCCCAAAATACAATATCAACGCAGAGCATCCCCTGGTTTATAATACAATACATAATATATATATAACTGAGACTCAAAATGGGACTACCAGCTGATGCTCCACTCAGTCCAGCTGTATTACCTGAAGATCCTGCAAAGGACAACACAGACAAAAGCAGCCTAAAGAGGAAAAATAAAACGAGGTGAACTCTCAGTACGAAGAGCAATATACCACAGCTATCACATACACATGCAACATATCATGTCGTGTCATGCATGAGGGCTACCAAAGAATCATTGGTCAGCAAGGCAAAACGACTCAGCTGTGCAATAAATCTCAATCAATCAGCAGAATCCAAATTACAGCGACTCAGCTAGCTATCACGACTCAGTGATGATATTGGATTTCTGTGCATGGCGAATCAGCCGGAAAATCGCGACTAAGTGATATTCAGGTCTCAAAGAATTGCAGGCTCAATATGCTAGGCGTGAATGCAATGATAATCAAATCATGCAGTAATCAATATTTTATAAACAGCACAATCAATCAGCTGTAAATTCACACGCAGAAAAGATCAGGACAACTCAGGCATAGTACACATCACGTAAACACACATACATAATATGTCCTCATGTTCATCTCAAGGCTGTAAGTACGAGCTCAATCCGTACCTCGCTCTCTACACAGCTGCTACCTCAACGGACCTCTCAGGAGTACACAGCCAGCTGCTTACACATGAGAACACAGCTCCTACAGCTCGCTCAAATCTGTTTGTCAGGCCTCGTGCTCAATCAGAGAAAAATCACGAAATAATCAATAGCGGAAGCAATAAAATAGTGGTTAAATTTTCACTTTGGCCTGACTTAGAAAACATAATTTAAAATACGGAAATTCTCAAAATATCCCAGTTAAAAAAACACAGTACAACAGTACAGCATGTATCAAATACAAGAACAACAGACTACTACTGGTTACAACAAAGCACAGGGCATTCCCCGGCTACCAGTATAGATACATATATGCTAACTCTAACTGGGACACTCTAACCACCTCCTAGGGCACCTCCAGTTGGGTCAACTCCATGACCAGCTGAGAAAACTGGGAAACCTGGACAACAAACAGGCGAACAAACAAACCAAGCCCCAGAGGGACATGGGGTCAAACACCAGTACGGAGAGCAACTGAAAAACAGCAGATAAATAGCAATAGATAAAATGCGAATGCTATGCATGAGAACAAGGCTACAACCGAAGACAGGGAGCCAAAGGATCTCAACGGCTGCTCAACAAACGATAACAGATCAACTGAACACTGGTGGCCATAGGGTGTGTGAGCATATGGGAGCTACCCACTCGTCTCAACACACGGGTACCAGATGCAGAACACAGCTCAACCTGCTGTTGCTCAACTCATGAGATTTGGGAGCTACCAACTCCGCTCATATTGGCTAACAGATCCTAGCAGGGAGTTGAGGCATACGGGAGTTACCCGCTCGTCCTCCAACAGGCATCCTGGTACACACAGATCAAGATAACAAAGCACGGTAACCAAGATCTGGGTTCAATATGGATAATTGATGTATGCAATGAAACAGCTTGCAATAACAACACAACAGGAGCAAGCAAATGCACACAGAATCCAACACAGCAGCTCACATAAAATCCATGCCAATTCAACGTGTAAAGCAAGCTCACATCCGTACCTTAGTCTTCTGAGCTACAATTACCACAACGAAGTCCCAAGCGATACAGATCTGAGAACCTGCTAAAGAAAGAACAATGATAACTCAGGGACGCAAAGCACAGACACTACGAACTGGGAGCTACGAACTCCACCAGTTCTGTTCTACCCATCTAGCTCAACAACCAGCTCTAAACAAAGCACAAGGGTAGACAACTAACACTTACCCAACGAGCTACCTGAACGGCAGGAGTAATTCGACGCTTATGCTAACAGACTACAGAAGAAAGATGTCTTCGCAATCTCTCCAAGCTTGACGCAAGCTTCAAAAAACTGTACCAAACGAAGCGTCTTAGCAAGAGGAGTCCAGCGCTACCACTCTCGCTTCAATCGGAGTTGTCTACCGCCAGCAATCGGAGAAGATAAGGTTCGGTGAGCAGTAGCTAGGGTATCGCGACAGAGTTTGCTCACGGGAAATATTTATAAGTGTCGGGAAAGAATAACAGATGAAGGGTGAAAGTCCTCTCTTAAATACAACTCAAATCTGGTCACATCTGGTGAACAGTAGCCACCGACAACCTCGGGGTTCACATCTGAAACCAGCTCAAATCTGAGTACCACTCCAGATCTGGACACTACGTCAAACAGACGTGGGACTTAACCAAACAAATTCGCACAGGAAACACGCTCCCAACTAATACACGTTATCCCGCTAACTCAAGTCTGAAACACTAAACGGCGTCGCACCCATAGCACTAAGATATGACGCACACTAGCTAATCAAATCTGAAATCCCTGAACCGTACCGGTCTGTCACTCAGCGCTAACAACTAACGCAACTCAAATCTGGCTATTCTCAAAACGACGTCGCACCGCTGCCCGCGTAAAAACTCTAAAACTGAAATAGCGCACGACTACCAGATTCCATCGCCACATCCGAAGACGATCAACCAGCGGTGACCAACACTCAAATCTGAAAGTTTCCCGTGGAAATTCTCCAACTTTCCAGATATGTTCCAAAGACTTAAACGGACCCGATAGCTAAACCAAGCATACCAGCTCGAAGCTGGATCATCCCAGATCTGTTCAAGCCAAATCTGGTATATGCTAAACCCGAGTAATTAACTCAATTAATCCAATCAACTTTTGGGTCTCACACTGTTGCTTTGGTAGCTCGCCAAGAAACCCAACAGAAGCTGCCTGAAAGCTAAAATCCGAAAGCTCTAATGGGACGAGAGATCTACCAGACTGGTAAATCGTGAAATATTTGAACGCTCTACTCTTGTCGCACCTCCTCAAACAGCCAATCCAAAGCTCCAAAATGGTACCAATCTAAAGATCTAGAGGAGTCGAGCTTAGCGCCACCGACCTTGCTCCAAACGGCGGCGTAAATCTACAACAATCGGTAAAAATAAGGTACGATGAAAAGTAAGGGTTTCGGGAATAGTATATGTATTGAAGGATCACTGGAAGAAGATAAGAAATATTGATCTAAAATTGGCTAAGTGTTGGTAATCTCCCAGTAAATGCTGCAGTAGAAGTAAACTTAGCTCAGAGCTTAGCAATACGCCAGATCTGATTCCTCTACGCTACACCAGATCAGACTACTACCAAACGACGTCGCACCAGAGTCTAGCTCTCATCAAATCTGATGCTCGCTAAAAGACATCGCATCTATTACACTCAGCCAGCGTCAAATATGGTATACGCCAAACGTCAGCGCATCGCTTACACTCAACCCGCGTCACCTCGGGTAACCCAAAACGACATCGTTTCGTCTCTCGCTCAGGACAACCCGCTCATTCACATGAGGGTCAGATCTGGACACCAGATTTTACTCAAATCTGAAAACAATGAACCGGTCTACTCAAACCATGAACCAAACCGATCCTCACAGCGCCTCTAATTTACTCGCGTGGGGTATTCTCCAAATCTGAACTCCAGCTGCTCCAAATACACCAAATCTGCCCAGCACTTACTCGCTCTCCCTTCACTCCCGATTCACTTCTAAGTCAAATCTGAAGCTCCTTAACAGCTTACTCAGCACAAGATACCTCTCGGGACTAAATCACCATTCAAATTTGACTAATGTTAATTACTAACTAACGATTTACAGTCCTCACAGAATATTTAAAAAGTTCATGAACATTTGGGGACTACAGGGTGGCGATTTCAGCTAGGTGACAACTATTTTCTCGTTTCTTACATTCAAGTTGAACCACAGATCATCTCATATATTAGAGCATCACAGGGGACTGATCTGTATATCCATGAGCTGAAAGATAAGTCCCAGACGGGTAAATCAGATGAATTACTTTTCTTCAGATGGGTGACCGTGATTATAAGGAATATTAGTTGTTCCAAAAATGATATATTTGAAGGATGCGATATTGGGAGAAGCCCATTGTAATCGCCACAGTGTCCATCTTGGAAACAAGAAAATGTATCATTCCTTGAAATTAAATTTTGGTGGGAAGGCATGAAAGGTGATCTTTCTGATTTTGTGGCTCGATATATGAATTGCCAGCAGTTCAATGGAGAGCGGATGAGACCTGGTGGTATGCTGCAGAGTTTGGAAGTTCCACAGTGGAACTAATAAAATGTTTTCATGCATTTTGTGACCCACTTAACTCATTCTAATCTGGGTTGTGACGCAAATCGAGTGGTGATTGATGGACTTTCTAAGTCAGATCACTTCATACCTTATGACCTGACATGCTCTTTGAAGAAGATGGCAAGATTGTATCTTTATCAGGTAGTAAGATTGCATGGCCTCTCAGTTTTGATAGTGTCTGGTAGGTATCCCAGATTTTCAGATTATGGAAGATCTTGCAATCAGCGGGTATGAAATTGGCCATGAGCACTACATATCATCCCCAGATAGATGGTCAGTCGAAAAGGACCATTCAAATGATCGAAGACATGTTAGGGAGGTGGTGATGGATTTCAATGGAGGTTGACAGGAATCCTTGTACTTGGTGGAATTTTCATAGAAAATCAGTTTCCAAGAGACAGTTAGGTGTCATCATTGAAGCTGTATGGTAGGAAATGCAGATCATCGGTTTGTCGGAAATAAGTTGGGGAAATACAGTTTTCGACACCCAATTTGTACAGGTGATGAGAGACAAGGTTGATCTGTTCAGGAAAAGGATGAGGTCAGCACAGGATCGCCAAACCAGTTATGCGAATAGAAAGCATAGGTCTTTAGATTTCAGGTTGGTGATCGAGTTTTCCTGAAGGTTTCTCTGTTTAGAAGAACTATTAGATTTGGACTCAAGGAAAATTTAGCTCCTCGCTACATCGGAATGTATGATATTTTTGAGCAGATTGGATCTTTGGTGTATCGTTTATACTTCTCGTCTGAGTTGTCAGCAATGCATGATGTATTTCACGTATCTATGTTACGGAAGCATGAGCCAGATCCATCCCATATTTTCAGAGCCGAGGCGATGGAGTTATATTAGACCTTGAGTTATGTTAAGTATCCAGTTTAGAACTTTGACAAAAAGAGGAAAAAGCTCAGGACAAGAAGATTCCTTTTATTATGGTTCAGTGGAGCAGGTATGGGAGAGAAGAAGCTACATGGGATTGGAGGTCAAAGATGCGGTAGGAATGGCCTCATCTATTTGAGAATGTAACATATTACTCCATGTACTCTAGTTTTCCTATGTAACTTGTAGTAGTGGTTTTTGATGGTTTTTGGTGTGTAAGAGTGTTTTAGATTTTGAGGACGAAATATTTCTCTTAGTGGGGGACAAATGTAAGGTTCTGGAGCAATCAGATCATAGCAATCAAATCGAAGGCTTGATGTGCTGATCTGGCTTAAGCCGTGCTGATCTGAGTCGAGCTGTGCTTATTTGATCGAGTTGTGCTGACCTGGATTGAGCTGTGTTGATGCGATCGAGCTTGTTGACGTGATCGAGCTGTGCTGACCTAGATCGAGCTTTGCTGATCTAGATCGAGCTATGCTCATCTAATCGAGTTGTGCTGACCTGGTCGAGCTGCGATGATCTGGTCGAGCTATGCTGATCTCGTAGAGCTGTCCTGATCTATGATTTCAGTTTAGATCAGACTTAAAGTACATGTTATAGTTAATTTTGGACAAAAGAGTTAGATATTTTTGAGTTGTAATCTGAACCCGAAATCTGAGGATTCAGATGTCGATTAGTGATCAATTTTATTGTTTGGGATTAATCGTGTGTAATTTGAGGGTTTACGAAAGAAATCTGATTTCCTCTTGAATTCAGACGTTGCTCTAGTTTTTAGAAAAATCAGTTGCAGCGGTATTGTAGCTTGCGTCTGGATGGATTTCGAATTTCAGTCGTTGCGTTTGTGTTAGTTGCAACTGGTAGTAGGCGCGCACAAATACAAGGATCAACGAGGAAGTGCCACGTGTTGGTTACTATTATGAACGAGGGAACCAGTCGCGGGAGTTTTTCCTTGTGCAGCTGTTGGTTTTTATGCGTCGACTGGATTTGATGACGTGGGCGCTGTGACGTCATTTGATTAAGTTAAACGCCGTGTTTTGAATGTTGCGACTGGGTGACCAGCTGTGGATTTGAGGGACGTTGCTCTAGTTTTTAGAAAAATCAGTTGCAGCGGTATTGTAGCTTGCGTCTGGATGGATTTCGAATTTCAGTCGTTGCGTTTGTGTTAGTTGCAACTGGTAGTAGGCGCGCACAAATACAAGGATCAACGAGGAAGTGCCACGTGTTGGTTACTATTATGAACGAGGGAACCAGTCGCGGGAGTTTTTCCTTGTGCAGCTGTTGGTTTTTATGCGTCGACTGGATTTGATGACGTGGGCGCTGTGACGTCATTTGATTAAGTTAAACGCCGTGTTTTGAATGTTGCGACTGGGTGACCAGCTGTGGATTTGAGGAACCAGTCGAGGGAGCAACGCAACGTCATTTTGATAAGTTGAAACGCTGCGTTGCGAGGTTTGCGTCTGGTTCCAGTTGTGAGGAATCTACCAGCTTTTGGTTTAGCTTGCGTCTGGGTCATTTAGCGCCTTGCGACTGGTAGTTGTTGCGAACATATTTGCTACCAGCTGTTGGAGTGAGACGGCGACGTTTTGTTTAGTTGCGTCTGGTTGTTGCGACTGGATAGTTGCGACTGGATTGTTGAGTCTGGATTGAAATGAAGGGCAACGACTGGTTGCTGATATTAGACTTCTACTGTTAACGATGACTGGATTGGTGAGCAGCAATCAAGAGATTTGAGATGTATATATATAGAGTTGTTGATCGACACTTCGAATAATTGAGAGCCAGATATTTCTTATCTTCTTTCTCAAACCCTCGTCGAGCTACTGTTCACCCGAGACAATTCTTCCCTAGATTTTCGTCGTTCTCCACCGAAGATTTGAGTGATTTCGGTGGCGCTGGGTTCCCTGTGAACTTCTCTTTCGATTTCTACCCATTTGAAGCTGCCGAACGACCTTGGAGAAGATCGTGAAACTGCTGGTTACTGGTCGTGAGAGCTGTCGTGCCCTGTTCGAATTTTTGAGGTAGAATTTGTGGATTCGAGGTACGATTGAGCAGCCCTTAGCAGCTTTGAGCGTGAACATGTCTATATTTCAATGTTGTGAAATCTGTGAAGTTGCTGCTATGTGTTACGTGGAACAGTTTGATGAATTGCTTGAGATATATATTCTGTTTTCATGTATTATGCTTTGTATGCATTGAGCATTGAAATTGAATGGCATTCATGCATACATCTTGAGCCTGAATTGACAGATTGATTTGATTACCTGATTGGGTGCCACGTTGTGACTGGCCGACTGTTTAGTCGTGCCCGAAAAGTCCAACTCTATCGTCGGAGTGGTGACTACCGGATTCGAGTGTCTACCACCGAGCTGTGATGGGCTGACGGGCCCCGATGATCACAGACCGATGATTTCCACCGGCTGATTGGCTGTGTGTGGTATAGAGGCTCGATTTGAGTTGCCAGTTGATAGTCTGGTCTAGCCATCCAATTTCTTGATAGCCATCATGCATTCATAGCATTGATTATAGCATGTTGCATGTTTAGCTGTTTTGATAGCTCTTCGTACTGAGGCTTGACCTCGTACTTGTTTCCTGCTTTTGTTTTTTTGGGTCTGTGTTGCCCATTTGCAGGAACTTCAGGTAACCAAGCTGGACAGAGTGGAAGTTCAGCTGGTCGATCCCCGCGTCCCTGAGTCCCAGTCTATGTATATGATATGTATTGAACCGGGGGATGCCCCGTGTTATCATGTATTGGGGATCTGTATTTTTTATTGTTGTTATGTTATTACCTGTTGCATATGAGTTTGAGTCAACTCATATTTTGAGTATTGAATATTTTGAATGTATGATTTGAAGTTCAGGCCCATTGTATTTCAAAAAAAAAAATTTTAAGCCCTGATTTTAAGCTTCCGTGTTTATACGCTTATTATGTGTTAATCGTTAGTAATTAGCACGGGGCCTGACATTTTTGGTATCAGAGCTTAAACTGGGATAAGCTCGATTTCTTTTGATCACACTCGAGTCTAGGCATAGAGTTTTGATTTGAATTTAATTGCCTCTGTGACTTATGTGATCTATTATCTGTCTTGTTAGTCTATCTGCTGTGAGATATTACCTCTAGGCTTGTTTAGATGCCGCCGAGACGAGAAGGAGGTAGGAGGACTAGACGTTCCGTAGAGGAGTCTAGAGCAAGTAGTGATGACGACGCTCAGGTTGAGGACGTCACTAGGCAGATAGGTGGAATGGAGTTGGTCTTAGCCCAATTTCAGCGGACGAACCCACCGACGTTTGCCGGTACTGAGGGTGGTTCTAGGGCCGAGGCGTGGCTCTTCCAGATGGAGGAATTATTTGATACATTGGAGTACGCTTCGGAAAAGAGACTGAAGTTGGCAGTGTTGCAGTTGCGAGAGGATGCGCAGCGCTGGTGGAGGGGTACTTCTAGGATGCTTCGTGATAATGGGACGGTGCTCACCTGGGATGGTTTCTGTGAGGCTTTTCGACGGGAATACACTCCAGAGTCCTATTTCGCCAACCGAGAGCGCGAGTTTGATAACCTGAAGCAGGGTGATATGCGTGTGGCCGAGTATGCGAACCGGTTTTCTGCGCTTCTAGTGTACATGCCAGCTGTGGTGAACCAAGAGCGAACGAAGAGGAACAAGTTCTTGAAGGGCTTGAGACTTGACCTTTATCGGATGGTGTTGTTCTGGGTCCCCGGCGACCTTCATGGAAGTTGTGAACAATGTGGTTGATATTGAGGAGAGTTTGCTGGATCCCGAGGCTCCAGTGCATCAGACTACCGCGCGTGCTTCTCAGCCAGCTCAGGCGGTGTCGCAGTCGTATCAATCTCCTCAGGTGTCACAGCAGTCGAGTCGCCAGCAGTTCCGACCTCGAGGGAAGCAATTCAAGAAGAAGGGCCATTCGAGTTCCTCTGGTTCCGTGAGCTCGGGTTCTGGCAGTGGTTCAGGTGGTGGTTCTGGCGGCGGATTTTGTAGTCAGTGCGGAGGGAGACACGAGACTTCGGAGTGTCGTGGAGTTAGAGGACTCTGCCATCTCTGTGGTCAGCCGGGACATTTTGCTAGAGCGTGTCCTTCGATTGGAGGGCGATCTACTGGTCAGTCGCAGCAGGGTTCCGCTAGTGGTTCTTCTCAGCGACAGCAACCTTTTGCGCAGTCCCAGCAATCTGGTTTCCAGCCTCGTGAGCCGTCTTGTTTTGGAGGACCTTCCCGACCCCCGTTTCAAATTCCCCAGCAGGCGCAGGTGAACGCCTTGTCGTTGGACCAGGCTGAGGAGACGTCGGGCATGGTGATTAGAGGTACATGCTCTATTTATGATTATCCTGCGAGAGTCTTGTTTGACACTGGTGCATCACACTCTTTTATATCTGAGATGTATGTGTTTGAGCGTGGGTTGAGTTCTTCCCCACTGTGTGATGTTGTTTCTGTGTCTACTCCTGCTGGTGTGAATCTGTGGTCTCGAGAGGTTGTGGTAGATTGCCTGATTAGGTTTGATGAGCATGTTTTGGTGACCAATCTGATTGTCTTGGGGATTAGAGATTTTGACTGTATTTTGGGAATGGACGTATTATCTAGCTATAAGGCTACCGTTGATTGCTTCCATGGTGTGGTGAGATTTCGTCCTGATACGGGTGAGAAGTGGGATTTCTACGGCACGGATTCGAGGTCGAAGATTCCCCTAGTGTCCGCTATGGAGATGTTTAGCCTTCTATCGCTAGGTAATGCAGGATCATGATCTACGCACTTGATAGTTCCCAGGAGCAGCGATTAGAGTTGCGCGACATCCCCATCGTTCGAGAGTTTCCCGACGTGTTTCCAGATGATATTCCTTGATTTCCTCCTCGACGTGAGATCGACTTCAGTATTGAGTTGGTGCCCGGTACTGCCCCGATTTCTAGAGCTCCTTACCGATTGGCGCCCGTAGAGTTGAAAGAGCTGAAGGAATAGTTGAGTGATCTCTTGGAGAAAGGCTTCATCAGACCGAGCATGTCGCCTTGGGGAGCTCCGATTCTATTTGTGAAAAAGAAAGATGGCACTATGAGGATGTGTGTGGACTTCAGACAGTTGAATAAAGCAACGGTGAAAAACAAGTATCCTTTGCCAAGGATTGATGACTTGTTCGATCAGTTGCAGGGATCGGTTGTTTACTCGAAGATTGACTTACGCTTCTGGTTATCACCAGTTGCGAATTAGAGACGCTGATGTGGCAAAGACAGCCTTCCGGACTCGATATGGGCATTTTGAGTTTCTTGTCATGCCCTTTGGATTGACGAATGCCCCCGCAGTCTTTATGGATTTGATGAATCGCGTCTTCAGCGAGTATATCGATCGGTTCGTTATCGTCTTCATAGATGACATCTTGGTGTACTCGAGGAGCAAGAGAGAGCACAAGGAGAATTTGAGATTAGTATTGCAGAGATTGAGAGACTCGCAGCTCTATGCCAAGTTCGGCAAGTGCGAGTTTTGGCTCGACAGGATTATCTTTTTGGGTCACATGATTTCAGCACAATGGATTTCTGTAGATCCGAGCAAGGTCGAAGCAGTGCTTAACTGGGAGAGACCTCGAAACGTTTCAGAGATCCATAGTTTCTTGGGGTTGGCCGGCTACTATAGGCGTTTCATTGAGAAGTTTTCTTCGATAGCCAGGCCTATGACGCAGTTGACTCAGAAAGATAAGAGATTTGTGTGGACTGATGAGTGCGAGTACAGTTTTCAGACGCTGAAGGAGAAGTTGACTACTGCTCCTGTCTTGGCCCTACCGTCGGGATCTGGAGGTTTCGTGGTGTGCTCCGATGCTTCTCTAATGGTTTAGGGTGTGTTTTGATGCAGAACGGGTACGTGATTGCGTATGCGTCTCGACAGCTGAAGCCTCACGAGACAAGGTACCCGGTTCATGATTTGGAGTTGGCTGCGATAGTGTTTGCCTTGAAGATTTGGCGGCATTATCTCTATGGTGAAGAATTTGTGGTGTACACCGACCACAAGAGCCTGAAATACATCTTCACGCAGTCAGATTTGAACATGAGGCAGCAACGCTGGATGGAATTGCTTAAGGACTTCGACTGTGAGATTCAGTACCAGCCTGGGCGAGTGAACTTGGTAGCAGA
>KQ988462.1:185433-196948 GCA_001598015.1 Dorcoceras hygrometricum | reverse complement strand
ATATTGAATGGCATTCATGCATACATCTTGAGCCTGATTTACAGATTTGATTCGATAACCTGATTGGGTGCAACGTTGTGACTGGCCGGCGGATTGGTCGTGCCCGAAAAGTCCAACGCTATCGTCGGAGTGGTGACTACCGGATTCGAGTGTCTACCACCGAGCTGTGATGGGCTGACGGGCCCCAATGATCACGGACCGATTATTTCCACCGTTGGCTTGGCTGTGTGTGGTATAGAGGCTCAATTTGAGTTGCCAGTTGATAGACTGGTCTAGGCATCCGATTTCTTGATAGCCCTCTTCATAGCATTGGTTGATAGACCGTGGTATTGAGGCGACTTGATTTGATTTTCCGGATGATACACTGGCCTAGTTGACCGATTTTCCTTTGACAGCGACATGCATTTCATAGCATTGATTGTTATCATGTTGCATGTGTAGCTGTTTGATAGCTCTTCGTACTGAGGCTTGACCTCGTACTTGTTTCCTGCTTTTTGTTTTGTTTGGGTCTGTGTTGCCCATTTGCAGGAACTTCAGGTAACCAAGCTGGACAGAGTGGAAGTTCAGCTGGTCGATCCCCGCGTCCCTGAGTCCCAGTCTATGTATATGATATGTATTGAACCGGGGGATGCCCCGTGTTATCATGTATTGGGGATCTGTATTTTGATTGTTGTTATGTTGTTACCTTTTGCATATGAGTTTAAGTCAACTCATATTTTGAGTATTGAATATTTTGAATGTATGATTTGAAGTTCAGGCCTATTGTATTTCAAAAAAAAAAATTTTAAGCCCTGATTTTAAGCTTCCATGTTTATACGCTTATTATGTGTTAATCGTTATTAATTAGCACGGGGCCTGACACGAAACCTTATTTCTTCGACCGGCCGACGTTTTTATCAATTTTTGAAGATTGGATATTCCGATTTGAGCAAATTTTGTACCGTTGGAATCCTCTCTCCAAACCCTTCATTTCCCAACAATTCTTATGACCTGAGGTGGAATGATAAGGGATATTGACGATTGCTTAGGCGCATGGTTTTTCGTAGTTTCCGATCGTTTGGCTCTATCGTTTTGGTCGCCATTTGTTGTAAGTTGTAGCTCTTCTCCTTGGATTCATTTGAGACTAGAATCATTAATTTTGATGTTGATATGAGCAAGTTCTAAGCTTTTTAGCTATCGGCCAGTTCAAACGAAGTTCTCCGATTGTTTCTATTCATTTTTTTAGATATTGTTGAGGTGCAATAATTGCCCCTGCTAGGTAGAGCGATCGAAACGTGGCGCTTGTGTTGCTATACGGTTTAAAAGATTGGAGTTGCACCGTTACCACCAGCTATAGCTTTTGGTAAAGCGGCAAGCGCTCGGTCCTACAGATTTTGATGTTGGTTTTGGATGATTTTTGAGTTTTAGGACATCGCTAGCTCTGTTGGTGAGCGTTTTTAGATGTTCTGGTAAATTTTGGAACTTTCTGATCACTGTCACTACAGTACATCACTGTCTTCTGTTGCCGCTAGTGTGTGGTTTGTTTTGATGCTAGTGTTAGTTTGAGGTATTTGGTCAAATACTATGAGGTACGGATGGAGAACCTTTTTATAGTTTTCGTACAGTCTGATTTATCTGCTATGTGTGTGAATTCTCTGTGCGATTGCCTGGTTGTACTTATTAATTATGTGACTGCATTCTATATCATGCCATGTGTATATGCATTCATTTTGAGCCTTGATTCCTTTGGATGTTTTTGAGTTGAGCTTCGGAGATCTTTTGTTATGGCATCGTTGGAGTGAGGTATTGCATAGAACACTCACGAGGAGTGCATTGAGACAGTCGTGGTAGCTCCCAAACTCTCGATGTTGTTGTTATTATGGTTGGTGTTGTTGGGGTAGCACACCTCATTTTTATTAACTTCCTGGGTAGCTCCCGAACTCTTGAAGATGTAGCCACTTCGGTTTTGATGATCATACTCGTTTGGCTTCTGTGTGGCACCCATTATGTTTCATTAGCAATCATGCATTGCACAGCATAACATATTTTAGTCATACTTTGATTGTTGTTTATTCTGTTCTCTGTATTGGGGTTTGACCCAAGCCCTTTTGGGACTGCAATTGTCATTTACAGGTCGTCCGGGTGGATTAGCTTCACCCGCTGGAGCGTCAGCTAGTGGAGCCCCTTAGGGAGTTGATCGAGTGTCGCAGGACTAGCTCTCTACATGGCTTTGAAATATATTTTTAGAGAAAATTTCTTTCGTTAAGTTTGAGTGATGGACTATTTTTTATATTTTGAGTATTCACATATTTTAACTCGACTGTTTTTTGTTTCAGGTACAAAAAGCAAAAATTCAACCCACTTTTAAATACTTCCGCATTTTATGATTAATTGCGTTTTAACTCTTGATTAAGAGTATCGGACCAGACAGAATACCTATGAGTTTAAGATGGAAACAGATCGGAAGAGAAACCATCAACTTCTCAATCCCCGAAGGCTCTTGTTGCAACAGAGGATAAGCATCAAAAAGTAGTAGAACAACTCAGCAATGACGTCATGTCCCTCTTTGTAAAGAAATTTGGGAATTTTATAAGAAGAACTCAATCTCCCTCATTTTCAAATAAAGCACAAAAAATCAACAGACCACTGCTGATCCAATTGTTTTAAATGTGGCTGGCCTTACTAATTTGCAGTGTCTGCAACAAGCCGAAGAAGGATGACAAGAGTCATTGGACTAGAAGCATGGCAAGAATAACAAGAAGTCATTAAGAAAGAGACCTGACCAAAAGTTGCTTGTTGCAGAAGAGATCAAAAGCAAGTGGGGTGACTTAGGTTTATAAGAGTTTACCTCAAGCAGTTCTTCAAGCAAAATCGAGAAGGAAGAAGTACAATGTCTGATGGCAGATGATAGCGAAGGGTTATTTGAATTTCTAATACCGAATTTACACGAGAGGATTTAATCTCTGCACTAGATGAGGTGGTCTATGAGTACAAGAATTTATCGCAAATAATTGAGGATGTAAAAGCTGAAAACAGAAGTCTAGTAGATAGATCACATGAACCAAGCCATTGACAGCTTCGGGAATCTGATAGTCTTAAGATGCAGTTAAGTAAGCTGATAGTGGAAAATGATTTGTGAATTGAGTCTAAGGACATTCTTGCTGAAAATAAATAATTAAATCAATTAGTAAGTTCATGGTCTAAGTCTTCTATTTAACTAAACAAGCTGCATGAGACTCAAAAACCATTGAATGATAAAATTGGTTTGGGTTCCAACTGTGATGATAGCAGCTCAAGTGATACTTGTACTCTGTCAGGTCTGGCTAAAAAGGTTCAAATCAATGATTTTTCAAAGCCAGCATGATAAATTTGAGTCTGTTAAGCATGATGATCATATGGGACTCAACTGAACATAAAAAGGAAACATGGAATAGGCTATGTTGAGCCATAGAGTTCCAGGCATAGTTGGCTAAAGAAAAGGTTGGATAAGATTGAAGTAAAATTCAATTAATGGCGTAACTCGAAGAAAACCGAAACAAAAAAAGTGCCGAATAGAAACATACACAATGATCATAATGTGAAACAAAATCTCAACAAAACATGCACTGGATTTGCACGAACATTTCAGAAAATACATAGTGCGAAAAATTTCATAATTATTCAAGTGTGGGTTTCGAAAAGGGCTAATCCAATCTGTACCCAAGTAGAATTGAGTACCAAAAGTTTATATTCTATTTGCAGGTCAAAAGGAGAGAGTTGTTAAGAAAATCCACCTGGTATCTTGATAATGTATTCTAAAGACACATGATAGGTGACTCCAAGCTATTGACATATATCAGTTAGACCAAGCAGACCTAAGATTACTTTTGGTGACAACTCAGAGGTGAAACTCTGGGTAAGGGTAAGATTGTCCATGTCAATATTATCATCAAAGGCGTGCTTCTAGTTGAAAAATCTTTGGAATCTGATTACTATAAGTCAACTATGTGATAATGGTTACATAGTTAATTTTCACAAACACACTTGAACATTTCAGAGTTCAACTGGAATGACTGTACTGACTAGACACAGATATGGGAACAACTATAAGGTTAACTGGTCAGATCAGCTGGTAGTTGAACCTATGTGTCTAATCGTTAATAGTTCTAAATCATGGTTATGGTATAAACACATGAATTATATCAAATTTAAAACCATAGTCACTCTGTGTAAGTATGATTTGGTCATCGGTTTTCCTAAAATGGATTTTACAAAAGATAAAAAAATTTCTACTTGTTAGCTTAGAAATCAAGTCCAATATACTTGTAAGAAAAAACGGTTGTAATTTTTTTACCCAAAGCTTAGAATTATTATATATGGACATCTTCTATCAGGTCCGGTGCTTATAATCAGGGATTAATCACACAATTAATGATAAAATTTGGAAGCTTGAAAGCGGGTTAAAATTGTTCTTTCTGGGTCTGATACAAAAACAACGAGTAAAAATATTCGAATACTCAAAATATCAATAATAGTACATCTCGGACTTAATTACAGAAAAGTCCTTTAACTATTTGCAAACACATGCAGATCTAGTCCTTCTCATAGTACATGAAAAAAGCCATGTAATAACAATATCTAAACAAAACGGTATATATATTCAAAATTAAACAACAGGTATCGAACCATAAAATACCACAACTACACAAGGCATCCCCAGGTAAATGACTCGATCAATATATATATTCAACAATAACACTCTATGGGGATCCACTAGCTGACGCTCCACCTGGTGCAGCTAAACCATCTAGATAACCTGCAATGGTCTCAAACATGACCAAAGCAGCCCCAAAGGGACAGTCAGACCCCTAGTGCAGAGGGAAAAAATAAATAGAAATCAAGTACGCGAGAAATATGCTACATGATATGCAATGCGTGTCAGGTATCAAATATTAGCGGGTACCAAAACCACACACCTAACAAAACGATCATCAAAATCACAGTGGTTGTGACGTCCCAAGCCCATGGGGTCACGGAATTGAACAATAAAAGAAAAGAAGGACTGAATGGAACTCGTTATAAGCTGTATTTCTTATAACTAAAAAAAATTCGAAACATAACAACAATATGGCGCCAAGTACTGGAACAGCTGAAACAAATTTCTCAATAACAGATGTCGTACAAATGCAAAATGCGACATTACAACTTCTGAAATTCTATATGAATTTACTATTGTTGTAATAGATCTAATACAGACTTGACAAAAGATCAAAAGCAACAACAGCTGCTGCGGAAACATCGGCCTTGGATAAACACAATCACCACAGATGATTCAACTACTGCCTCCCGTCTGCCCCAGCCCTGTCCCACCTGCACCATTTTAAAGCTAATGAGCCTAGGGGCTCAGCAGGTAAAATCTGAGGATAACAAAATCACTAATGCAGGCAGACGCCTGAACATAACATAGCTTAACATAACATAGTTTAAAGGAAGTCATTCATTATAAACTTTCTTAAACGTTCTTTCGTAAACTTGGAAATGGGGAAGATGACCCAGATCCCTTTCATTGTTTTCTGGCGATTTATGCCTTAGAAGCTCTGCTTAGGTCCGTTATGCACTTGATCAAATGACTATTGATATCAGCCTTAGCATATAGCTCATTGTGAAGGGGCAACCGACATCTGGACGACTGCTCACCCTTCCTTTATGAGAGGGCAGCTGACATCTAGACAGCTGCTCACCCATCCATTGTGACCGTCTGTTATCTTTTCCATAAATCTTAAAATCTGAACATTTTCTTCCTTTAAACTCATAACTGGTTGAAATCATATTTTTAAATCAACAACCGGGTTCACTGTGCTTCGTAACTTCTTTCTTTAAAATATTTTGCTGAGTATCGGGTTCGACTACTGGAACTTACCGCTGAAATACAATAGGTGTGACTAAAGGAGACTGTACTGGAAAACAAAACAGATCTTTACTGTACAAGGGTATCGCTAAATGAAAACAGATGTTGCTAAAGGAATAGTATCGCTAACGCTATTGTAATTCAGTTGCCATTGGTTAACTCAGATGTCAACGCAACTAGGTTGGTCAACTCAGTCGTCAACACAACTTAAATAGAGACCTTCAGATGTTGAACAAACCAACAGCTAAATATACTAAAGCAACAGCTGAATGTAACTGCTGATTTTAATAGGAATCAAAATATGAAGTGTAGTGAAACTCAAAGCTGAATTGAATACTAATTATTTATGTAGGAAACCAAAATCTGATTAAGTACTTGGTGCTGTAACATCTGAATGACTTCCAATGCTACCAGTGCTGCTTATCAAACCAGAAACAAGTCCCGATTCAACCAGCATCACCGATTACCTGGCATCAAATCCAGACGCTACCATTCACCAGAAAAGAACATTTCTTGAACATACGTGCTGTAACATCTGAATGACTTCCAATGCTACCAGTGCTGCTTATCAAACCAGAAACAAGTCCCGATTCAACCAGCATCACCGATTACCTGGCATCAAATCCAGACGCTACCATTCACCAGAAAAGAACATTTCTTGAACATACAACCTAAACCTGACTACTCAGCATTTTAAAACAACATCTTCATCCCCATCGAAGCACTCTGTAAAAACTTTGAGACAGAAACATAACTTTGAACCCAATCATTCTTTCATTTTCGTAAACATGCTTGAACATGATCATAACTTATCTTTAACGTAAACAGGCAAGCAACGCATACTGAAGAGAACAATATATACTTTAAAATGGCGTAGCAAGAATCAGCTTTTACTTGCCTTAATACTGAGAAATGCAAGAGCAGCTGGTCTCAACAGGAGTTCTCCACAAGCACCACCACGAGCCTTCTTCTAAAATTTTAGGGATAAAGAAAGGAATTCTGGAGAACAATGAAACTTCCCATTCCCCAAAAACAATCATATACGAGATATGATTTGTAGTAGGTAATTACACTCGAGTAGGCATGGATATGCTACCAAACCGTGTCCTTTTTGAAAGATTTTTTCAAAACTCCCTACTACTGTTTTAAATTGTACATTTTACCAAAAAGGTTTTAAAAAGAGGACTAGCTTGTCCAGCTGAAAACATTTTCTATTTGCAATCTTGCTCCTGTTCGTGCTCGGGTGACAACTGCCTGGAAACCTTCCGCGTCTTGTTTTCAAATCAACAACTGAAATCAGCCTTCAAAACAATTTAAAATGAACTTAAGGCTGAAATCTAAAATATCAATATAACCCTTAAAATACAAAGGATTTAATAATGTGGTCCTATGGATTTTGGGGTGTTACAGTGGCAAAATTGTTGAAAGTAATGAGGGCGACCTAGGCGGCCTCAAAGGAAAACTAACGATGGTGGCCCCTTCATCGTGGTTGTGAGAGGTACCCGGTCGGCCTCAATGGAAAAACATATAATGGAGGTGTGCTAATAACACCCCCACCACCAAGCGTCCTGTCAAGCCCGATGCTCATAATACAAAAATAAGCACACAATTAACATTACAATGCGAAAACTTAAAAGTGGTTAAATTTTTCTTTGGCCTAAACAAAAAGTACGTCCGTCAAAATATTCGCATACTCAAAATACTGACTTTGATTCGAAAGCCAACGGTAAATAAATTCAGCATCTCAGCAACCACATACGCATATATATAAATATACTCACACAGAAGAGTCAATAATAGAACAACTACACAAGTCATCCACTGGCAATGACTCGATACAATATATAAATAACTGGGACACGCAATGCCTATGGGGCTCCACGTGCTGATGCATCACTCGGACCAACTGATCTACCTGAGAAATCTACAATGGTCTAGCACACGACCAAAGCAGCCCCAAGGGAAAACAAACGAGGTCAAACCTCACTACGAAGAGCAATATAATACAACAACCAAATACAACATGCAATATAACATGTCGTGCAATGCGTGAGAGGTGAAATGATCATCGGAGCTCAAGTAACAACAAATAAGCTGGCGATTAAACAATCGTGGCCACGGCTCATGTGAGTATATGGGCGCTATACACTCGTCTCACACGTAGTACCAGAAGCACAATAAAACAGCTCAACCCGCCGGTGCCCTAAGATCATGAGAGCGTGGTTGCTACCCACTCGTCTCATAGCGGCAAAACAACTCACAGCATGGAGAAGAGTTATACGTGCTACCCGCTCGACCTCATTTTATTTTCAAAACAACGCTTCCTGGTATTAACAAATCAGCAACAAAAATCGGTTAACAAGTGTATAAGAGATGCGTGTATGAAAAACCATCACCTTGCAACATACAACGACAAAACATAAGTAAGAAACCCCAGAAAATAAGCACGCATACAGAGTGCTCGGCATATCAGCATGCATAAAGATATATCCATGCCTAACTCAAAGCTGTAAGTATAAGCTCACATCCGTACCTTGTTCAGATCTTACCAAAATACCTCAACAAAAGCTCACGGTCAGAGCAGCTCACACCACTGTTGATGTGCAACTCACGACCAATAGTTCGGGGTGGATAAATCACGCTGGAAACCACAAGATAGACGTTAATCTGAACAAACACCCAAGAAATCAGCTCGGGTAAAGCTTAAACACCTCACGGACAATGCTCTCAAACCTCATAATATATCTTAAAATCATCATTTATAATTTTCATGACAACGTGCTGCTCCTAGAACTCAAAACCCGACCTGAAAGCGCAGATCAGCTCGCGCTTATTATCTCAGAATGCTGGGTTCAGCTTACGGTAATCTGGACAGTGTACCACGTGGTTCAGATGAAACCTAAACAGCTCAAATTAGGCGGCCAGATCGCACAGTCCTCTCTCAGCTTGCACTACTCAGATCTGCATGTATACCCAGATCAGATCGGGCTTCGGTCCAGATCTTGCACAGAAAACGGCTCAGAGCACTCGATCAGTTTAGAGCACAAAGACAAACTCCTCCACCCAGATCCGCTCGGGGCTTTGGATCAGGCAGTGCACTAAAAAATATCTCAGAGCACTCGATCAGTTTTGGGTACGCAGATCAGCTCGCAACCTAGAACATCTTAGGGTTCTCTACTCAGCTTATGATGCCCATTACAGCTTACGGTACCCACTACAACTTACGATGCCACTACAGCTTATGGCACCCACTTCAGCTTGCGTTGCCAACTTCAGCTTACGTTGCCCACTACAGCTCGCAGTGGTAACTTAATCTCGCGGTGGTCGCTTCAGCTCGCGGTGGTCACTTCAGCTCGCAGGGGTCACTTCAGCTTACGATGGTCAACTCAGCTTAGGATGGTCAACTCAGCTTACGGGGGGTCAAATCCGCTTACGGTGATCAACTGAGCTTAGAACGATCAACTCAGATTTGGACGGTAAAAGAAGGAAAAACAGCTTAGGCTCAAGAAGGAAAACAACTTACAATCAAAGAAGGAAAAACAGCTTACGGGTACAGCTTACGCTCAAAAAGGAAAATAGCTTACGCTCAGCAGGGAAAAATAGCTTACGGGTTAAACTTACAATCATAGAAGGAAGGGCGGCTTCGGACTCAACAGCTTACGAAACCCATTGTAACGCCCCAAAATCCATAGGACCACATAAATGAACCTTTTTATTTTAAGGGTCAAATTGATATTTCATATTTCAACATAAGTTATTTTATTTATTTAAAAAAAAATCTGATTTCTTCAGTTTCAGAATTTGGATACGATGCAGGAAGTTCCAAGAAGATATCGCCCCGAGCACATTACATGAGCAGATTTCAGATTCTATTAAAAATGCTTTTAAAGAAAACAAATTGTTTCTTTCAAAATCTTTGGTAGAATTGAAAAATTAAAATATTGAGAGGGGAAATTTTATCAAATTTCACAATAATAGGTATGGTGTGTCATGATTAATCATAAACACATCACCCGCCACTAATCCCTCTCCCATATATTACTGGTTTTTAAAAGCAAAGTTCATTTTTCACTTGTGAAGAAAATACTTTCTTGTTCTCTCTCAAATATTTCTAAGGAGCTCGTTGTGGTTGCTTGAGGAGGATCTCTGCAGAATCAATTGTTTTAGTTTTTCTCAGTGGAAGGCAAGTAAACGCTGATCCTTTGCTACACCATTTAAAGCATATATTGTTTTCCTCAATTTGTGCATTGCTTGCCTGTCAGGCCTCGTGCTCACAACAGAGATAAACAACGCACAAAGAAGCGGAAGCTAATAAAAATCGGGTAAAATGTTTTTGTTTTTTGGCCTGACGGTTTGAAATGATATAATTAAAAAAAGTACGATACTCAAAGTAATCCCAGTTTAACAACAACCAACAAAACCAAGGCTACAGGCCCACAACAACCAATACATCATAACATGTATCAGACACCTAGTAACAACCACAACCGAATATCACAAGATACAACAAAAGCACAGGGCATCCCCTGGCTAACAATACTGATACATATAAATATGTTGTATGCTACTGGGATAGTCTAACCACCTCCTGGGGCACCTCTAGCTGGGTCAGCACCACGACCAGCTGAATAACCTGGGAAACCTGAACAACACAACAGGCAAGGAAAACAACCAAGCCCCAGAGGGACATGGGGTCAAACCCCAGTACGGAGAGAAACTGAAACAGCTAAATAAAAGCATAAGATAAAATGCAGATGCTATGCATGAGACACTGAACAACCGCTGAATGCTACAACCAAAAAGGGAGCCAAGGAACTGTTGGGGAACCGTGGCGGATCCGGATCCCGTCTCCCGGCGAGGCAGCGGAAGAATAAAACTAGGTCGGGAAACGTTCAATACAATCCAAAACAATGACACAATATGAACCATTCATAAGGTGTTTAGGAAGTTACCTTGCTGGCGTCTAGGCGCCTAGCTCCGACCAGTTTCACGAGGAAACCGGCACTTCACGGTAGGCGGCGGTAGATTACGTCAATCAGGTCCACGACCAGAAGGGAGACTCCTTCGTCAGCCTGCACTAGAAGGCCTGACGAGATCGGCACGGACGGAAACTCCTCGAAAAGTTGGTCGGAACAAATTCCGGCGAGCGGCGGCGGCGGCGATTTGGGAGAGGAGGGAGGCGTGTGCTTTTAGGGTTAGGGTTAAGTGTAATCAAGAGTCAAGTATTTTGATTAAAGCCTCTAAGTCTATTTAAATAGACTAGTGATAGACTTGGATCGGCCCAACGGGCCCGGGTCCAACGTATGAACATTCGGTTCATCCCTATCACCGTGACTTCATCATAACTCCGATCGTCGATCAGATCAGACCGATCGACTCAGTTTCCAAAACTGAATACTATGATCTGAAAAACCATTTTTCAGAACCCCAGTGCAAAATGACCGTTTTGCCCCTCAACAGCGGGAAATCACGATTTGACCCCTGTTGATCCGATCGCCGATCAGATCGGACCGATCGACTCAGTTTCCAAAACTGGATACTATGATCTGAAAAACCATTTTTCAGAACCCCAATGCAAAATGACCGTTTTGCCCCTCAACAGCGGGAAATCACGATTTGACCCCTGTTGAATTTTAGGAAGTCGCACTC
>KQ988462.1:166381-184093 GCA_001598015.1 Dorcoceras hygrometricum | reverse complement strand
AGCGTGGGCTGGGCCCACAACCATTGTGGCTCCGGAATCACAATTCCGGACTTGCCCAACGGATCATGGTAAGAGAGTCACATCGCCCCTCTGCAAGAACCAGTTGGTCGTGGTTAGCGTACAGTACGGTCCTTTCAATACATATATCCCGATCAGATCAACGACCATTGGTAAATCAAGAGTCGCTAAAGATCCGATAGCTATGCATACATCTTGGAGATCGAATAGTGACATCGCGAGTGTAACTAGGTAAACCCATTTACCTAAAAAACTTCTAGTACTCTGGCCAGAGATTTATACACTATTATCCCCTCAGATAGCATAGGATATCCACGCATGTCTGCGAGCGGTGAATCCTCAACAACGATGCATCGACTCCTACATGCATCGGGGTCTCACCCAATCCCGCCGCCTAATGATCCCAAGTGAGTCGGCAAACGAGTCAAAGTGAGACGCCTATCATGTAGAGTCTCAATGACGTTTCGAGTCGTGAGGACTAATCAGTACAACCAAGACCTCGGACTTATCCACTCGACAAATGGTAACCACTTGGAAAGTCCGAACGAGGGTAGTTCGATAGATCACCAGGTCACTATCTATCTGTATGCTCAGAACATCACAATGTTCCCTACCAATGAAACATGGTACTTCGCATCGCAGATACTAGTATCATGCTCGGGCGTCCTTATCCTCATTTTGACGGTCCAATCGACTAGGAACTAATTCAGAATACACAGTGACTATTAGATGTGTTTCATGATAACCTTCATACCCACTATCACATCTAACATACACTATAGCGCATTCTAGGTCTTTACTCAACGCAATTGTTAATCATCATACAACACAATGAAAGTAAAGAATGCTATACAAAAATGCGAATATCATATATAAAGATCGTTTCATACAAGAGTCTATGAACCCACACGCCACAAGTTGGCTAGTTGGGCATCTACTCTAACAGGAACTCAAACATAGCTCCATAGAATCTGCAACAAACGGTGGCCACGGGGTGTGTTCAAAGTGTGGTAATGAGCCACTCACCTTGAAACTACACACGAATACCAGATGCATCAAACAACTCGACCTGTTGTTGCCTCGCCTATGAACTGTGGTAGTTAACCACTCGGCGCATGGTGTCTAACAAATCCAACAGGGAGATGAGAGTGCGGTATCACCGCTCGCCCTCGCATCCTGGTAAGAATCAATCAACAACAATACAACAAGATACGAATCAAGGGATCTGAAATATGCGTGAACAAATGCGTGTATGCAATTCACATAAAACAGCTAGCATAAACACTGATGCACAGCAAGCAATACACGGCCATGTTCACCAAAACATCCCAGCAGCCTCACATTATATCTCACGCAACTTCGAAGCTATCACAAGCTCAAATCCGTACCTGATTCGTGCAACAATTACCACAATTCAAGGCCCGTGAAGTTTGATCCTGACCTGCTGAACACACGCAGATACAGGGGAAACATCAACAAAAGCTCACGGCCAACAACAGAAAGTCACGGCTGGGAGTCCTACGCTCAACCAGCAGCTAACACCCTAATACAACTTAACAGGAAGCTCAATTCAAGGCTGGGAACAAGATCTCATCGCAAAGGAACGAAGTTCTACCTAAACTATGAAACGTACAAACGGCCAGCAACTTCGCGTTCCACAACTAGCCAACCACAGCCTCCAAAAGTGGTATGAGATGAAAGAGCTTGACGAGAGGAGTCCAACGCTACCTCAAACGTGACAAACGATGGCCGGAAACAATGGGAATTCGCCGAAAAAGCTCACGGTGAACAGTAACCCGAGGGTTAGAAACAAAGAACAAAGTTGGGAGAAAATTTGCTAAGTATGGAATCTGGTAACTCAAAATCGATTTGCTAAGTATGGAATCTGGTACTCAAAATCGAAGACCAATTCTTCCTTAAATACATCTCGCAACTGCTGAAATCTGGTTAAAAACATCCACCGACAAAACCAGACGATGCACTACTAAGATCCCAACCAGCAGTCACATAACAAACCAACGGCTGATACAAATATACCAGACGCCATAATCAAAACGCTGTGTTCCAACTAATTAAGACGGCGTCGTATATCCCAACGGCTGGATTCCTTACAAACCAAAAGCTGGTACCAGACGTCGCGTTCCAATCAAATCAAACGGCGTCGCATAACCCCAGCGTCTGGATTTCTTAGCGTTAACCAAAACGACGTCGCACATCCTACATCATCCAGTCGCTAACTCTCGTGCAAAACAACCAGACGCAAGCTACAGGAAAGTTGAATGGTGTTGACGTCTGCTCTCAACGAAACAAACAACCAGACGACGCACACACAAACAAATCTCTCGCAGCTGGTACCCAGAACGGCGTCGCACCAACTTAACTAAACGCTGTCGTTTCCCGCTCGATACAAAACATGCTAAAACAACGTCTGATCAACAAAACGCGCTACCAGACTTCACCTAAACAACGACGTTTAGATCTCTTGCGCCACCAAAAACGTGCTACGACTGGATTTCGCTACCGACCAACTTTCACCAAAAAACCAAATCTCACAAAACATATATCAAGCTCAAAAAGACCAAAATTTCCAGAATTGCTTTAAACACCGATTAATCCAACAATTAATCTCATTATTGATTTCCAGGTCTCACATTTCTCCCCCACTAAAAAGGATTTCGTCCTCGAAATCAATCAACAATTCTGAAATACAACTCAACAACTGCAAGCCAAAACAGAAACTCGCCTAACACATGTCCAAGAGTTACAGATAACTGAGCAAACAATTAACAACAACTAGGGAAGAAATACAACTAAAAGCTACAGCTACTGGAAATTTTAGCTCAACAGCTACTCAAACAGATGCGGCCACTCGCGCTGCATCTTTTCTTCCTGCTCCCAAGTAGCTTCTTCCCTGCCATGTTTGCTCCATTGCACCATAACCAATGGGATGGTTTTGTTCCTCAATTGTTTCTCTTTTCTGCCTAGGATCTGCAAGGGATATTCCTGATAACTCAACGTCTGATCTAGCTCAACCTCGTCAATCCTCAGCACATGAGACGGATCTGGCTCGTACTTCCTCAACATGGAAACATGAAAGACGTCATGTAGAGAAGCTAATTCAGGGGCAACAGCAGCCGATATGCTAAAGGGCCAATTCTCTCAACAATTTCATATGGTCCGACGTAACGAGGGGTTAACTTTCCCTTGTGTCCAAAGAGCATAACACTGCGAAATGGAGAAACTTTAAGGAAAACCTGATCGCCAACCTGAAACTCTAGAGGTCGACGCCTCTTATTCGCATAACTGGCTTGGCGATCTTGGGCAGCTTTCATCCGCTGTCGAATTAGATCCACATGATCCTTCATTTGTTGCACAAAATCTGAGGCAGATAGATGCTTCTCCCCCACTTCTTCCCAACATACTGGCGACCAGCACTTCCTGCCATATAAAGCCTCAAATGGCCCCATGCCAATCGTCACCTGATAGCTGTTATTATAGGAAAACTCCACTAAAGACAACGCATCTTGCCAGCTACCTCCGAAATCCAACACAACAGCTCGTAACATATCCTCAAACGTCTGGATAGTTCGCTCAGATTGGCCATCTGTCTGGGGGTGATACGCTGTACTCATAGCCAATCGGGTACCTAGAGCTGCTTGCAAACTCTTCCAAAACCTGGAAGTAAACCTTGGATCTCGGTCTGAGACGATCGAAACAGGCACACCGTGAAGTCTAACCACTAAATCCACGTACAGTTTCGCCATTTTCTTTAATGAGAACGTCATCCCATAGGGAATAAAATGTGCAGACTTCGACAGTCGGTCTATAACCACCCAAATAGCATCGCATCCTCTGCTGGAACAAGGCAGATGCGTCACGAAATCCATCGCTATGTGCTCCAAATTCCATTGGGGCACTTCCAAACTCTGCAACAGACCACCTGGTCTCATCCTCTCGGCCTTTACCATCTAACAGTTCAAACATCGAGCAACGAATCCAGCAACGTCTCTCTTTAGGCCAGCTCACCAGAAATGCGGCTTCAACGCATGGTACATCTTTCGTGCACCAGGATGAACACTATGTCTGCTGCAGTGCGCTTCCCGAAGGATCTCCTCCTTCAAATCAATGAGGTTAGGCACAACCAGCCTGCCACGAAACCTCAAGCAACCATCCAAAGAAACAGAGTGATCCTCAAGTTCTCCAGCCCTGACCTTTAACTTCAACTCGTGGATGGAAGGATCAATCCTTTGAGCTGCTCGAATACTAGAAACAATCTGTGGCTCTACTTGAAAAGAAGAAACCACAACGCAATCATCAGCCGGATAAAATCTCCAACCAGTAGTATTAAGATGCTCCTGATCCTTAGAGATATACAACGAAGCAAGCATCTCACTAGCCTTTCTGCTCAAAGCATCGGCCACTACATTCGACTTCCCAGGCTGATACTTGATCTCACAATCAAAGTCCTTTAGCAGCTCCATCCAACGACGTTGTCTCATATTCAAATCAGGCTGCGAAAACAGATACTGAAAACTTTTGTGGTCCGAGTACACCACAAATTGCTCGCCATACAGGTAATGACGCCAGATCTTCAACTCAAAGACCACGGCTGCTAGCTCCCTTCCCAGGCTGATACTTGATCTCACAATCAAAGCCTTTAGCAGCTCCATCCAACGACGTTGTCTCATATTCAAATCAGGCTGCGAAAACAGATACTGAAAACTTTTGTGGTCCGAGTACACCACAAATTGCTCGCCATACAGGTAATGACGCCAGATCTTCAACTCAAAGACCACGGCTGCTAGCTCCAAATCATGGACTGGATAACGAGTCTCGTGCGGTTTCAACTTCCGCGAGGCATACACAATGACTCGACCATTATGCATCAAAACACAACCTAATCCATTGAGCGAAGCGTCAGAACAAACAACGAAACCACCTGATCCGGACGGCAGAGCCAACACAGGTGCAGTAGTCAGTTTCTCCTTGAGAAATTGAAACGCATTCTCACATTGCTCAGTCCACACAAAACGTTTGTCCTTCTGTGTTAGTTGAGTCATCGGCTTTGCTATACTAGAAAATCCTTCAATGAAACGACGATAATAGCCAGCCAGACCCAAGAAACTAAGAATCTCTGACACATTCCTGGGACGCTCCTAGTTCAGAACAGCATCAACCTTACTGGGATCCACAGAAATCCCCTCGGCTGAAATAACATGTCCCAAGAAAACGACTCGATCAGCCAAAACTCGCACTTGGAGAATTTAGCATACAACTGTTGATCTCTCAACCTCTGAAGGACAATTCTCAAGTGCTCCTTATGCTCCAAAGGAGTCTTTGAGTATACCAAGATGTCGTCAATAAACACAATCACGAACTGATCTATGAACTCTCTGAAGACCCGGTTCTTCAGATCCATAAAAACTGCTGGGGCATTTGTCAAACCAAACAGCATAACCAGAAACTCAAAATGCCCGTACCTGGTACGAAAAGCAATCTTCGCGACATCCTGATCTCTCACTCTCAGCTGATGATACCCTGAACAAAGGTCGATCTTCGAGTACACCGCATAACCTTGCAGCTGATCAAACAGATCATCGATTCTCGGCAATGGGTACTTGTTCTTAACTGTAACTTTGTTCAGCTGGCGAAAGCCAATGCACATCCGCATTGAGCCATCCTTCTTCTTCACAAACAAAATGGGCGCTCCCCACGGCGACATACTAGGTCGAATGAAACCTTTCTCCAGCAAATCGTCCAACTGCACCTTGAGTTCTCTCAACTCCGCAGGCGCCAGATGATACTGGGCACGAGAAATCGGAGCTGTGCCAGGCACCAGCTCAATACTGAAGTCTATCTCCCTCCTCGGAGGAAAACCAGGAATCTCCTCCGGAAAAACATCGGGAAAGTGTCGTACTACGGGAACATCACTAAGCTGCACACGATAAGAAGAAGACGCATCCAAAGCATAGATCAGAAAACCTGCATTCCCTAAGGCTAGCAAGATGAACATCTCCATCGCTGAGACTAAGGGGATCTTTGATCGAGAATCCTGGCCGTAGAAATCCCACTTCTTGCCAGACAAAGGCCTAAAACGAACAATCCCATGGAAGAAATCCACGGAGGCCCTATAGTTGGACAACACATCCATCCCAACTATACAATCGAAATCCCACAACAGAAGGCGGATCAAACTCGCCACCAACACATGCTTGCCAAAACGCAACACGCCATCTAACAAAACCTCCTGGGAGAACAGGCTAACACCGCCAGGGGTAGAAACAGAAACAACATCGCGCAAAGGGATGGTATGCAAACCATGCTCAACAACAAACGAATCAGAGATAAAAGAATGCGATGCACCGGTGTCAAACAACACACATGCAGGAAAATCGAAAACAAGACAAGTACCTGCGATCACCCGACTCGGCGTCTCCTCGGCCTGCTCCATAGTCATGACGTTGGCCTGAGCATGCTGAGGTCCAGAGTAAAAAGGCTGAGACGACTGTCCGAATCGCGACGGACCAGGCTGCTGGAATGGCCTGAACGGAGTCTCACCAATTCTGGGCGGCTGAAACTGAGGGGAACGACCCCTAGACTGACCTCCACGACCCTGTGGTTGGGCCGCGGTCTGCTGTGATCCAGCTGACGGACACATTCTAGCAAAATGCCCGTACTGACCACAAATATTGCAGGAACCCTGCACACCAACACACTGGGTAGAAGGATGTGTCCCACCGCAAAAACCACATAACTTAGCCCGAGAACCACTGCTACTCGAGCTGCCTGAACCAGAAGAGCCAGAACCCGACTTCTTCTTGAACTGCTGACCGTGGGGTCAAAACCTCTGACGGCCAGACTGCTGAGCCACCTGCTGCTGCTGCTGGGGCTGATGGGCTAACTGGGACGCCTGAGAAGACTGCGTCCCCTGACTAGTGGAACGACCACCCTGAGCCACCTGCTGCCTACGAGCACGACGACTTCGCAAACCCTCCTCAATATCAATGGCACTATCAACTGCCTCATCATACGTCTTGGGTTTGCTGGTCAGCACCATCTGATATATTTCCTCATTCAAGCCCTCTAGAAATCTGGTCCTCTTGTCCCTCTCCCGGACAGAATCGTGCGGAACATATGCCAACAAAGAAGAGAACGTACGTGCATACTCCCTCACCGTCATGGAGCCCTGCTCCAGATGATCGAACTCCCGCTCACGGGCGTTCACATAAGACTCGGGTACATACTCCTGCCGGAAGGTCTCGCAAAAACTGCCCCAAGAGATCCCAACGCCGGTCTCCAACAAGGTACTCGAAGCGCCTCGCCACCAGCATTCTGCCGCCTTCCTAAGCAAGAGGGTCACTAAACTCAGCCGAAGATCATCATCATACTGAACCCGATCGAAAAGACCAATAATGTTCCGGAGCCACGAGTCTGCATCCTCACTGGACTCGTCACCATTAAAGACCGGAGGGTTCATCCGCTGAAACCTCGCTATAACAACATCCATCCGCTCCATAGGAGCAGGCAAGTCACCAACTTCCTCCTCCTCATCATTCCCAACACGGCTACGACTACGAGCACTACGCTGATCCTCGTTATATCCTTCCGATTCTTCAAACTGCCCCCTACCTCTACCACGACATCTAGGCGGCATCTAAGAATACACTCAATAGGATAAGCAACATAAAACAGATACAGCATAGATATCGCAACAATATACAGCACATAAGTCACATAGTCAAGCACATGCAACACACGACACTGTGCCTAGACTCAAGTGTGATCAAAGAAATCGAGCTTATCCCTGCTTAGGCTCTGATACCAAAAATGTCAGGCCTCATGCTCACAACAGAGATAAACAACGCACAAACAAGCGGAAGCTAATAAAAATAGGGTAAAATTTTTTTGCTTTATGACATGACGGTTTAAAACGATATAATTAAAAATAGTACGATACTCAAAGTAATCCCAGTTTAACAACAACCAACAAAACCAAGGCTACAAGCCCACAACAACCAATACAGCATAACATGTATCAGACACCTGGTAAAAACCACAACCGAATATCACAAGATACAACAAAAGCACAGGGCATCCCCTGGCTAACAATACTGATAAATATAAATATGCTATATGCTACTGGGATACTCTAACCACCTCATGGGGCACCTCTACCTATCAGCACCAGGACCAGCTGAATAACCCGGGAAACCTAAACAACACAACAGGCAAGGAAAACAACAAAGCCCCAGAGGGACATGGGGTCAAACCCCAGTACGGAGAGCAACTGAAACAGCTAAAGAAAAGCATATGATAAAATGTAGATGCTATGCATGAGACACTGAACAACCGCTGAAGGCTACAACCAAAAAGGGAGCCAAGGAACTCAAACATAGCTCCATAGAATCTGCAACAAAAGGTGGCCACGGGGTGTGTTCAAAGTGTGGTAATGAGCCACTCGCCTTGACACTACACCCGAATACCAGATGCATCTAACAACTCGACCTGTTGTTGCCTCGCCCATGAACTGTGGTAGTTAACCTGTCAGGACCCGTGCTAATCACATAAGATTAAAACACAATTAATCACATAATCACGGAAACGTAAAATCGGGCTTAAAAATTTTCAAAATAAAATGGGCTTGAACTCAAAACATTCATTCAAAATATCAATACTCAAAATACGAGTTAACTCAAACTCATACTAAACAGGTAACACAATTATCAATTCAAATACAGATCCCCAAAATACATATAACACGGTAAAATCCAGTCGTAGCATGTTTTGGTAGCGCGAGATTCCTAATCGCCGTCGTTTTAGTGAAATCTGGATGTGTTGTGTTAAGTGAAAGCCGGTAGCGTGTTTGTATCCAGCTGCTGCTTTATTTTGCTTGTTGAGGGCAAACGACAGCGTTTTGATAAGTTGGCGCGATGTCGTTTGGATGTTGCGACTGGTACCAGCTGCGAGGATTTGTTCGCGTGTGTGTCGACTGGTTGTACAGCTGGGAGTAGATGTCAACGCGGGTCAACGTTCCTGTAGCTTGCGTCTGGTTGTCCAGCTGCTGGTGCGCGAGAGTTAGCGTCTGGATGACGTAAGATGTGCGACGCCGTTTTATTAAATTGGAACGCAGCGTTTTGATGCAACGACTGGTACCAGTTTTTGGGTGTAGGCAATCCAGCTTTTGGATTTGAGAACCAGTCGTTGGCTTTCGTAAGAGCATCCAGTCATTGGGTTGTCCAGCTTTTGGGTTTGAGGACCAGTCGCAAGTAGCGAGTGACGTGTCACCTTGTGACGTCGTTTTGTGTTTTTGAGGTTTATTACTTATGGGATTCAGCAGCTGTTGGTTGTTGAGACTGCTGGTTTTGTCGGTGGACTTCTTAACCATTTTTCACGTGTGTATTTATAGGAAGACTTGGTCTTCGATTTGAGATACCAGATCCCATACTTAGTAAAATCCTCCCAATTGTCGACCTCTGTTTCTAGAACCCTAGTACTGTTCACCGTTGATTTTATCCGATGATTCCCGTCGTTTCCGACCGTTGTTTTAGACGTTTGAGGTAGCGTTGGACTTCTCTCGAGAAGCTCTTCCATCCTATACCATTCTTGGAGGCTGTTGTTGGCTAGAGCGAGATCGCGAAGTTGCTGTCTTTGGCCGTGTGTTGCGTCGTTGAGGTAGAACTTCGAATTGTTGTTGAGATCTTAGTCTTAGCCTTTTTTTAAGCTTCCTGTTAGTGGTATTGTTGGAATCAGTAGCTGGTTGAGTGTGTGTAACTCCCAGCGTGCTTTCTGTGTATTAGCGTCCCTTGAGAATATTGCCCTGTGTGTTTCGACAGGTTGGAATTCAGATTTCTCGGGACCTTTGATTGTGGTAATTGTGCTAGGAATTAAGGTACGGATTGGAGCTTGTAATACAGCGATGTTATGGCTTGGATAATTTGTGAGATGGCTATTGCTGGCTGCTGTTTTGTGAGATGACTGTTGGTTATGTGGTGTATACTTGCTGATGCTATTACTGTTTCGCATATGTTTATATGCTTGTTATTCCAGAATTTTGCATACACGCATTTGCATCTCCGTTCATCTTTTGCAGCCATTGCTTCGTTGTTATTGTTCTGTTTACTTACCAGGATGCGAGGGCGAGCGGTGATTCCGCACTCTCATTTCCCCTATGCGCCGAGTGGCTAGCTACCACAGTTCATAGGTTGGGTTGTTGATGCATCTGGTAAGGGTGGGCGATTAGGGGTGAATGGGTAGCACCCACATGTCCTACACTCATCGTGGCCACAAATTCTGTTGCATATTTCGTTGAGCTGTTGTCTCCTTCCTCATGCATAGCATCTGCATTTTATTCTTGCTGTTTACTGCTGTTTTATAGTTGCTCTCCGTACTGGGGTTTGACCCCATGTCCCTCTGGGGCTTGGTTGTTTTCCTTGTTGTGTTGTTTTCAGGAAACCCAGGTTTTACAGCTGGTCGTGGTTTTAACCCAGCTGGTGGGGCCCCAGGAGGTGGTTAGAGTATCCCAGTGGCCTATAGCATATTAATATGTATCAGTATTCTTAGCCAGGGGGATGCCCTGCGCTTTGTCGTTGTATTTGGTTGTTGGAGTTTGATACATGTTATCGTTGCTATGGTTATGCTATACTGTTGGTCATATTTATAAACTGGGATATCTATTTTGAGTATCACAATATTTTAAATTATATTGTTTTAAGCCGTCAGGCCAAAAGCGAAAATTTTACCCGCTTTTTAGTAGCTTCCGCATGTGTTTATATGTTTTATCTCTGATTAGAGCACGAGGCCTGACATTTTTGGTATCAGAGCTTAAGCTGGGTTAAGCTCAATTTCCTTGATCACACTTGAGTCTAAGCACAGTGTTGTGTGTTGCATGTGCTTGACTATGTGATTATGTGCTGCATCTTGTTGTGCCATCAATGCTGTATCTGTTCTGTTTTGCTTGATCTTGTTGAGTTGTTTCCAGGTTGCTGTTCGATTCGAGGACGAAATGTTGGGGAACCACGGCGGATCCGGATCACGCCTCCCGGCGAGGCAGCGGAAGAACAAAATTACCGGAAGACGATCAATACAATTCAATTACAAATAACAATCTATGACATTCATAGGGCGTTTAGATTTCTACCTTGCTGGCAACTCGTGCCTGACTCCGACCAGTTTCTCGAGGAAACCGGCACTTCACGGTAGATTGCGGTAGACTACATCAATCAGGTCCACGACCGGATACGAGACTCCTTCGTCAGCCTGCACTAGAAGGCCTGACAAGATCGGCACGGACGGATTCTCCTCGTCAAGTTGGCCGGAACAAATTCCGGCGACTCGAAGCGGCGGCGGCGGCGGCGGCGGCTTGTTTAGAGAGGAGGGGGGCGGCGGCTTTAGCTCTAGGTTTAGGGTTTGATTTTCATCAAGTGTTAAGTGATATGAGTTAATTAGTCTAAGTCTATATTAAATAGACTTGGTGATGGATTTGGATCCGGCCCAACGGGCCCGGGTCCAACGAATGAACATTCGGTTCATCTCCATCACCGAGACTTCATCGTAACTCCGATCGCCGATCAGATCGGACGGATCGACTCAGTTTCCAAAACTGAATACTATGATCTGAAAAACCATTTTTCAGAACCCCAGTGCAAAATGACCGTTTTGCCCTTCAACATCGGAAAATCCCGATTTGACCCCTGTTGACTTTTGGGAAGTCGCACTCCCCAAAATCCTCTTCTCATGCTCAACACATTGAGCTGATTATCCGTGCGGGAATCTCGAATCCAGTACTTGTGTGACCCTCAATGGTTCAGGGATACAGCTAGCCGTGGGCCCACAACCATTGTGGCTCCGGAATCACAATTCCGGACTTTCCCATCGGATCATGGTAAGAGCGTCTAGCAACATCGCCCCATGATCCCCTAGGTATCACTGATAGTGCCTGCAAGAACCAGTTGGTCGTGGTTAGCGTACGGTACGATCCTTTCAATCTATATATTCCTATCAGATCAACGACCATTGGTAAATCGAGAGTCGCTATAGATCCGATAGGCATGCATACATCTTGGAGATCGAATAGTGACATCTCGAGTGTAACTAGGTAAACACATTTACCTAAAACACTTCTAGTACTCTGGCCAGAGATTTATACACTATTATCCCCTCAGATAGCATAGGATATCCACGCATGTCTGCGAGCGGTGAATCCTCGACAACGATGCATCGACTCCTACATGCATCGGGGTCTCACCCAATCCCGCCACCTGATGACCCCAAGTGAGTCGGAAAACGAGTCAAAGTGAGACGCCTATCATGTAGAGTCTCAATGACGTTTCGAGTCGTGAGGACTAATCAGTACAACAAGACCTCGGACTTATCCACTCGACAAATGGTAACCACTTGGAAAGTCCGAACGAGGGTAATTCGATAGATCACCAGGTCACTATCTATCTGCATGCTCAGAACATCACAATGTTCCCTACCAATGAAACATGGTACTTCGCATCGCAGATACTAGTCTCTAGCTCGGGCGGCCGTATCCTCATTTTGACGGCCCAATCGACTAGGAACATGTTCAGAATACACAGTGACTATTAGATGTGTTTCATGATAGCCGTCATACCCACTATCACATCTAACATACACTTTAGTGCATTGTAGGTCTTTACTCAACGCAATTGTTAATCATCATACAACACAATGAAAGTAAAGAACGCCATATAAATAAATGCGAATATCATATATAAAGATTGTCATATACAAGAGTCTATAAACCCACACGCCACAAGTTGGCTAGTTGGGCATCTACTCTAACACTCATTACCTGCACTCAATGAAAACTAGTGAGCCGAAGGCTCAGCAGGTAAATCTGGAATAACAAAATCATGCAATAGAACTGAAACTGGAATCTGGAAGCTGAATACATACTGAAATCTGAATACGCTTTGGAATGAACAAGCGCAATATATAACTGAAGATTCTGATAGAAACTGAAAGAATAAAACATAATCAAATTCTGAAAACATTTTCTTTAAACATTCTCTGGAGCTGTGATTAAAATCACATTTGCTCTCTTCTGAAATTATGACAACACTCTAAATATTTTGGTCCAATTCGCTTGATCAAACTCCTGATATCAGTTTCTAGCACTATGGCTCATGGTGAAGGGATATACAGATCCGTCGACCTATACATCTGATCCTTCTTCTGTTGAAAGGGTACACGGTTCGTCAGCCGCACACTCACCCTTCTTCTGGGGACCCTCTTTGTTGTCTTAACTTAAAATATTTTCTAAAACATCATTCTGCTCTTTCTTTTCTTTCTAAAATTTGTTTTCTTTCTCTCTTGCACGAATTACTGGTTTTTCTTTTGTCTAATGATGTTCTGGAACTGTAAAGGATTTCTCTGTAAAGCTTGCGAAGATGAAAACTGAATAAATTAGCTAGTTGAATCTGTCAGATAAATCGAAAGATTCATTTGAATTGAAGTGTAAATGAGTAAGAAATCAAATTCTGAAATTTCGTTATCTGTTGAAGAAAACGAAGAATGAACAGTACCAGTCGCAAGACTAATACCAGCTGAAATAAAATACATCTGCTGATGAACAGTGAACTGCTGGAAATTTACTAGGAAATGCGTCTGCTAAATTTTGGAAACGCAACTGCTGAATTCTAACAAAAGAATGCAGCTGCTGAATTCTAATAAAGGAATGCACCTGCTGGTGTTAACAAAGAAATACACCTGCTGGTTTTAGCAAAAGAAATGCACCTGCTGGTTTTACGATAACCATGCAGTTGCTGATTTTCAACGAAGAAGTGCAACTGCTGATTTTATGAAAACAATGCATCTGTTGAATATGCATCTGCTGAATTTATGAAAGCAATGCATATGCTGAATTTATCAAAATGGAATGCATCTGCTGAATTTATGAAAGCAATGCATCTGCTGAATTTACGAACTATCAGCTGATGAACAAACTATCAACTGATGAACAAACTGTCAGCTGATGAACAATAAAATATGCAACAGCTGAACATGAAATAGTGCGACTGCTGGTCGCAACTACTGAACTCAAACAATGCGACAACTGAAATCTATACTTAGAATATTTTCAACAAAGAAATATCAGTCGTGGTATAAGAACCAGATTTCAGACTTAACCAGGTGAATGACGATGGTTTTCCTTTGTCTGAAGAATTCAAAATATCTGAAGAAATTTCTGGAAATGATCGAATAAGGTACTTGTAAGCTACTTCGATGGAATTTCTGAAGAAAACTCAAAAATCTACTGGATGAACATCACCAAACCATTTTCAAAAACATCTATGGATCAAAATACAGTAAAACGCAACCTTCATAAAAACAGAGCATGAACTTTCTGGTTTTGAAGAACAGCCGAAGCCATCTTCCTTTCTTTAAAATATCATAAACATGCAACAGAACTGAATATATGCTTTCACTGTGTGAGCAAGAAACAGAGTTTACTTGCCTGAATTCTTGAACACAAATCACGGTAGAAATCCAGCAACTCCTAACGCACCGCCTGTTTCCTTTAAAACACTTTGAAAGTATTTTGTTCGGCTTCTTGAGAGAGAGAACCGCTTTAACTAATTTTTTTTGAAGGTAATGATGCATGAAGCAGCTTAAGATCCTATTTATATGATTTACAATGACTAAGGAAAGAAAATGCGTTATATCAATATGCCAAATTCTGAAAAAAGCGTGCTCTGTTTTAAACCAAATGATGCATATGGAAACCAAACAATTTTAGTTAAAACAAAGGATTCGATTGGCTTGTAGGAATTGTCTAGACATCTACTGTAATTGCATTCCTGATATCTGGAATTTAGCTCTTAATTGATAAAAAGCTAAACAATATATTTCTGAATTCTGAAACTCGATAGAAACAGAGTTAAATAGAATAGCATTGTAATCCCTCAATCTCAAATCTTTCTAGTTTGTGGCCTCTAAAATATCTGGGCATTACAGCTCTGGTGGGAAGGAGATAAACTCACAGTCGATGCGACAAATCTCCCTTGGGTATAATTCAAGGAAGTATTCTTTTCTCAGTACTTCACTAAGGACAAGCGGTCAGAGCTGAAAAGATAACTTTTAACGATAAAGCAGAGAAGCTTGACGATCCAAGAGTATATCCACAAGTTTGAGAGAAGGTGCTATTTTGTACCATTGATTGGAGCAGATCCAAAGGAGAATTTGCGACATTTTGTCGATGGTTTGAAGCCTGTGCTCAGACATGATGCTATATTGACAGAACCCAAGGATTTCAGGGGTGCTGTAGATAAGGCCCTTCGGGCTGATCAAGATTGGAAGGCTATTGAAGAGGAGCGACAGCTGAAGTGGCAGGACTTCCAGTAGAAATACCGGAGGCCCTTTAAGAAACAGAACCGGAATAAGCAGAGGCCTCAAGAGCCAAAACCTCTACAACCCCAACCTATAAGTGAGTTCTTGCTACCAACAATATACCAGTTTGTCCCAAGTGCCAGAAGAACCACCCTGGTCCATGTATGGTTGGTCAAAACATTTGTTACAGATGTGGTGTGCTAGGCCACGTATTCAAAACTGCCCAAAATCAAAGCAGCTGGTGACCAGTAGAGCTTTTGCTATGACAGCTGAACAATCCAACCCCGATTCTACTGTGGTTACGGGTAAGATCTTGATTGCTGGTATGCCCTCTATAGCCTTGATAGATTCAGGTGCAACTCACTCGTTTATAGCCGCAAAGATTGCTAAGAAGTTACCCTTCAAACCAGACCAATTAACCATAGGCTTTTGCATGGCTATACCCTCGGGAGACGAACTGGTGTCCCATGATTTATTTCATAATTTGGAGCTTAGGCTTCAAGGGCATTGGATTACAGCTGACTTAATTGTGCTACCTATGCCTGAGTTCAATTTAATTCTGGGTATGGACTGGTTAACTAAGTATGGGGTAGTGATTTATTTTAGGAAACTCTCGAGCAATCGGAACATCGCTCAACTCTATTCACGATACTTGGGAAACATCCAAGGCATAGATCATAAAACCTGAATTCTCTAGTGACAACAAACTAAACATCTCCATGGAAGACACGAAAGGAATCTTAGGTCGCGAATCAGCACCATAAAAATCTTATTTCTCTCCAAATTCAGGCCTATATCTCACTACACCATGGAAACAATCCACTGTCGCTCTATAACTGGACAACACGTCCATTCCCAAAATACAATCAAAATCTCTAATTCCCAAAACAATCAAATTGGTCACCAACACATGCTCATCAAACCTGAGAACACAATCCAACACCACCTCACGGGACAAAAAACTCACACCAGCAGGAGTAGATACAAAGACAACATCACATAGTGTTGAAGAACTCAACCCACACTCATACACAAACAACTCAGAAATAAAGGAGTGTGATGCTCCAGTATCAAACAAAACTCGTGCAGGAAAATCAAAGATACCACAAGTACCTGCAATAATCCTCTCAGGCATCTCAGCGGCTTGCTCACTCATCAAGGCGCTCACATGAGCCTGCTGCGGTCCCGAAAACTGAGGTCTAGAAGGTCCACCAAACCTAGACGGTTCACGGGGTTGGAAACCTGATCGTTGGGACTGAGCAAAAGGTAACTTTTTTTTGAAGGTAATGATGCATGAAGCAGCTTAAGATCCTATTTATATGATTTACAATGACTAAGGAAAGAAAATGCGTTATATCAATATGCCAAATTCTGAAAAAAGCGTGCTCTGTTTTAAACCAAATGATGCATATGGAAACCAAACAATTTTAGTTAAAACAAAGGATTCGATTGGCTTGTAGGAATTGTCTAGACATCTACTGTAATTGCATTCCTGATATCTGGAATTTAGCTCTTAATTGATAAAAAGCTAAACAATATATTTCTGAATTCTGAAACTCGATAGAAACAGAGTTAAATAGAATAGCATTGTAATCCCTCAATCTCAAATCTTTCTAGTTTGTGGCCTCTAAAATATCTGGGCATTACAGCTCTGGTGGGAAGGAGATAAACTCACAGTCGATGCGACAAATCTCCCTTGGGTATAATTCAAGGAAGTATTCTTTTCTCAGTACTTCACTAAGGACAAGCGGTCAGAGCTGAAAAGATAACTTTTAACGATAAAGCAGAGAAGCTTGACGATCCAAGAGTATATCCACAAGTTTGAGAGAAGGTGCTATTTTGTACCATTGATTGGAGCAGATCCAAAGGAGAATTTGCGACATTTTGTCGATGGTTTGAAGCCTGTGCTCAGACATGATGCTATATTGACAGAACCCAAGGATTTCAGGGGTGCTGTAGATAAGGCCCTTCGGGCTGATCAAGATTGGAAGGCTATTGAAGAGGAGCGACAGCTGAAGTGGCAGGACTTCCAGTAGAAATACCGGAGGCCCTTTAAGAAACAGAACCGGAATAAGCAGAGGCCTCAAGAGCCAAAACCTCTACAACCCCAACCTATAAGTGAGTTCTTGCTACCAACAATATACCAGTTTGTCCCAAGTGCCAGAAGAACCACCCTGGTCCATGTATGGTTGGTCAAAACATTTGTTACAGATGTGGTGTGCTAGGCCACGTATTCAAAACTGCCCAAAATCAAAGCAGCTGGTGACCAGTAGAGCTTTTGCTATGACAGCTGAACAATCCAACCCCGATTCTACTGTGGTTACGGGTAAGATCTTGATT
>KQ988462.1:105210-123297 GCA_001598015.1 Dorcoceras hygrometricum | reverse complement strand
TTGCCACTGGTAGAGTTTTCCTACAATAACAGTTTCCAAGCTTCGATTCAGATGGCTCCATATGAAGCTTTGTATGGCAGGAAGTGTAGAACACCACTTCATTGGGATGAATTTGGTGAAAGAGCTGGTTTGGGACCAGATGTTGTGGAGCAAACAGCAGCAGCTGTTAGGAGAATAAGAGAAAGAATGAAAGCTGCTCAAAGTCGGCAGAAAAGTTATGCAGATAATCGAAGAAGGGAGCTGAATTTTGAAACAGGTGATCGAGATTTTTTAGAATAGCTCCAATGAAAGGAGTTATGCGTTTTGGAAAGAAAGGAAAGTTGAGTCCAAGGTATATTGGACCATACGAGATTTTAGAAAAGGTGGGAGCACTCGCCTATCGACTAGCGCTGCCTCCACAAATGTCAGCAGTGCATAATGTTTTTCACGTATCAGCTTTGAGGAAATATATTCCCCATCCTTCGCATGTGCTGAGTTATGAGCCAATTCAGTTAGCACCAGATTTAAGCTACGAAGAGCGACCAGAAAGAATTCTCCTCCGAGAAACTAGAAGATTAAGAAACCGTAGTATTCCTATGGTTAAGATACAATGGTCCAACCAGTCGGAGCGAGAACCAATGTGGGAAACAGAAGCTGATATGCTAAGCTTATACCCATATTTATTTGGTACGTAAATTTCGAGGACGAAATTTCAATAAGGAGGGTAGAGTTGTAACGCCCCAAAATCCATAGGACCACATTTATGCATTTTCTTAATCTCTTGGGCCAAATTGGCAATTTTAAATGTTATGTATGTGCTGATTTATTGATATCAGCAAAGTAGGATGCGCTGCGGCTGAGCGCTGTGGCTGGTACCAGCAGGCGACTCCAATGAGCGATGCACGAGCTGGATTTCTAAATTGATTGAAAAATGTTTTAAGGAGGTGAAATGATTTTTTTTGGAAAAGGTTTGGTACTTTACAAATTTAAAATGATATGAAGGGAATTTTACTAAACTTTAGAAGTGTGTCATGCTTGATTTCACAAGTATCTTGCCACTAATCCCTTTCATATAAAAACCTGTTTTCAAAGTAAGATTTTCATCATTTGCAAAGAAAATTTTTAAAGTGTCCTTCAAAGAAATTCCAGAAGAGTTCGTGCGTTGCTCAAAGGGAGGATTTCTGCAGGAATTAGCTGTTGTCGTAAAGCTTCATTTAAGGCAAGTAAAAGCTGAACCTTTACTACACCATTTGGAGCATATATTGTTGTTTTTATGGATCTGCTTTCTTGTATGTTTAAGTTATGTTTAAAGTTTATGTTTGAAATGATTTAGACATGAAAAGGAAAGAAAGATGGGTTCGAAAATGGTGTTTTGATGTTTATGATGCTTCCAGTATGTTTTCCAGAAAGTTTATGATGTTTTAAATGTACTGAGGATTCGAATTTGTTTCCAGAATGCTATGAATGTTCTTCTCGCAGTAGCTGTAATATCAAGATTTGATAACTGTGTAATCGGTAGTTGCTGGTTGAATCATTTTAAAGTATGGTTTGATAGGCAACGGCTGATGGCATAGTTGTTGTTTTGATATTACGAATGTCGAGTTATGTTCCAGCAGCTGTATCTACTTGTTAAGATTCAGCAGCTGCATTGTTATAATGTTTACGAATGTTCTTCCTTTTTGCTGGAATGACGGGATTTGATGATTGTGTGATCAGTAGTTGCTGGTTGAATCAGTATAAAGTCTGGTTTAATAGGTGACGGCTGGTAGCGCGATCACTGTTTCGATATTACAAATATCTTTCGTAAATTTCAGCAGATGCACTGTTAATCAGCAGATGCATCTTCCCTTGTTAAAACCAGCAGTTTCGTTTCCTTTGTTAAGAATCAGCAGCTGCATTGTTATTGTAAATTCAGCAGCTGCATTTCCTTTGTCAAGAGTTCAGCAGTTGCGTTGTATTCATAAAAATCAGCAGATGCATTCCATTGTGGTATTTCAGCAGTTGCTTTATTCGTTTCTAAGTACTGTTCATTTCAGCTGGTATTAGTCTTGCGACTGATACTATTTATTTATATATGCGTGTTAGCGCTTTTCCTTGCGACTGATTGATGCGCTAACGACGTCGTTTCTTTAAGTCATAAAATATCAGCAGGTAGTCCTGTATCCTATCTGCTATTCACTCCAACGACATCGTTTCATTTAAATACAATTGTCTTAGTAAAAGATCTAGCAGCTGGTTTCTGTTTATTCCAGCTGGTTTATTTCAACGATAGTTGCGAACAGCAGCGATCTGTTTTGGTTCATAAGTGCTGTTCCATTTCCGCACGACTGGTCCCTGCATTTCGACTGGTCTCTCTCCATTGTTACGATTTTAAGGTTCTAATTCGATACTCAGTAAAGTTTTAAAATGGGAAGCAAATGTTTAAAATAATGGAACCCGACGATTTACAGGAATTTCAAGGAATGTTTAAAGAAATGATTGTTAAGGAACAAAAGCTGTTTTAGATTATGGCATAGATAGTTGCAGGTCACCAAGGAGAAGGGTGAGCAGTTGTCTAGATGTCGACTGCCCTTTCATATGAGCTATATGCTAAAACTGATATCGGGAGTCATTTTGATCAAAGTGCAAATTGGACCACATAGAACTTATATGCCATGATCAACTGAAAATGATATTGAAATTAATGAGAAGCTGGGCTATCATTCCCTGTTTCTGCCATTGAATTTTTATTGAACTGTTTACGAAAATGACATTGTTTATTGAAGTTCCTTAACATATGTATTGAACAGATGTTTTCCTGCGTTTTATGAAATTGTTATTACTCAGGTTCTACTTGTTGAGCCTTTAGGCTCACTAGCTTTTAAAATGGTGCAGGTGCGACAACTGGTGGAGGAACAGCAGGTGAAAATTGAAACCAGCAGATGGGTGGCGTTGTGTTTATCCAAGGCCTACGTTTTCCGTGTCTCAGTTGTAGCGTTTTGAATTAGATTGCACTGTATTAGATCAGTAGCAGCGGTTGTATATTTACTTAGAATATCAGCTGTTGTAATCGCAATTGCAATTATCAATAAAAACTGTTTTTCCGCAAATGTTTTTAGCAGTTAGCGCGTAAGTTAGGTACCTGCTGGTCTTTGAGATTGTCGTTTGTTTTGTTTCTTTCAAGTTATAGGAAATACAGCCTATAGCGAATTATCTTTTAGCCCTTCTTTTATTTGAAACTTTTTATTTACCCCAATTCTCGTGGCCCCGTTGGATTCGGGCGTCACAATGGATGTCCACAAGGGTTCGTGCTGAATTCTTGTGCGATATGTTGAGCTTTGGTTTTGTATTTTGACCATTCAGATCACGCTTGGGCTGAACCTTTACCCATTTAGCCTTCGTGGAACCACGCCTTTGCTGGTTCGGAACAGACAACTTAGGTACAGCTTTCGCCTTATCCTTCTCAAGTCTGTTCGTTAGCCAGCTGGGCTTATAGTTCTCAGGCTTAATGTAACCAATACCGTTTTTGCCCTTATGGTTCAGCTATCCAATGAACTGAACATCGTACTTAACCGACTCACAAATATCATGTATCACACTGGCTTTGACAAAATTTATTTTCTTGAATTTATCATAAGTCAGATCTGATTGAGTACATGTTTCCTCAGAGCTTCTTTCACCAAAGCTGAAACCTAAGCCATATTTGTCATTTAATGGCTTCTAGGTCTCATGCAGCTTACTTAAGGAAACCTAAGACTTAGTCCAGGAACTCATCACTTGATTTAATCTTTCATTCTCAGATGAGAGCTTACAGGACTTTGTTCTCAAAGATTCATTCTCAATTTTCAGCTTACTTAACTCAGTTTGTAAAGTGTCAGATTACCCAAGCTGAGCAGTGCTTGGTTCTGCTGAACTATTTTTCAAACCATTGTCTTTAATTTCCTCGAATGTCTGAGACAGCTTTCTTTACTCATGGACCATCTCATTAAGTGCATTGATGATGTCATCTCGTGTAAATTCACTATTATAGAAATCGAATACCTCATCATCAGTGGTCTGGTTGGCCATCAAGCAGTGGACTTCTTCTTTCTCACTCTCACTTGATGAGCTGCTTGATGTTGTTTCAGAATCTGAGTCCGCCCATTTTCTGTTGCTCTCCTCATCAACAAGCACCTTTCGGTCATTCTTCTTGTTGGGCCTCTTCTCAAATCTATTTCTCCTTATTTCTGTAGACCGCTTGTCATCTTTCTTTGGCTTCTTGCAACCAGCTGCAAAGTGCCCTGGCCTGCCAGAGTTATAATAATTTTGATCAGTAGAAATATTTTCTGATTTATGTGCAATGTTATAATTGAAAGAAGGGTTGTGATATCTTCTCATAAATTTCCCAAACTTCTTTACGAAGAGGGACATGACGTCGTTGCTTATTTTCTCTGCTGACTTGCTCGGTGAGCTCTGTTCTGAAGTTGTAGCAGCAAGAGCCTTTGTGGGTTGTGAGGTTGATGGCTCAGCCTCTGATCTAGTTTTCAGCTCGAACTCATAGGCTTTAAGATTGGAAAACAGATCGTGGAGTTCCAGCTTGTTCAGATCTTTCGATTCTCTCATCAAGCTCGACACGATAGAGCTGAATCTCTCGTCAAACTTACGTCATCGTCTCTCCTTCTCTCATCTTGATAGATTCATACTTCTTATGGAAAACAGGCAGCCTGTTTTCTTTTGTTTCATTGTTGCCTTCGTAGAGCTGAGTCAGATTTTTCCAGATCTCTTTGGCTGTAGCGCAGGTCTTTATCTTGCTAAACATATTGTTGTCCAACGTCTTGTATAGTGTGTCCTTTCCTACGTTGTCCAGGTTGGCTTTCTTCTTATCCTCTAGTGTATACTCCAGTCTGGTTTTCTTTATCCACTATGGAGAACCGGCAGTAATCGCTATCGCCGTGTTCGCTTTCATAATCTTCATGGGTCCATCTGTTATGACAAACCACATGTCATCATCCTGAGGGGCCAGAGGGCTTGCATCCTGATCTTCCAATCGTCTTACTCCTCCTTAGAAAACATGGGAATTTTATTTTGAGAAGTAGACATATTGAATATAAGCGCAGAAGATCAAACTGTTCAATAAATGAGATGACAAGGCTCTGATACCAATTTATAGGATCAATAGGATCGAAAATAGAATCAAAATAAGCCCAGGACTTAAGAATGGGGGGTTGAATGAACTCCTTTGATTTTTCTTTTCAAATCCTTTAAAATCGATTTTACAATCCTGTGCTTAACTCAAAGCTGAGTGACCAGCTTTGAGGCTCTTGGTTCAAATCTGTTTAATCGATTAACTATAATGTACGGAAATAAACCGATTAAACAGTGAACAGTAAATAATTTTGAGAAGTAGACATATTGAATATAAGCGCAGAAGATCAAACTGTTCAATAAATGAGATGACAAGGCTCTGATACCAATTTATAGGATCAATAGGATCGAAAATAGAATCAAAATAAGCCCAGGACTTAAGAATGGGGGGTTGAATGAACTCCTTTGATTTTTCTTTTCAAATCCTTTAAAATCGATTTTACAATCCTGTGCTTAACTCAAAGCTGAGTGACCAGCTTTGAGGCTCTTGGTTCAAATCTGTTTAATCGATTAACTATAATGTACGGAAATAAACCGATTAAACAGTGAACAGTAAATAAAATAACGATGCAAGTAAATAAATAAATAGGGTCAAGAGTTTGTTTCTAGAAGATCGGATCTTAAATCGCACGTCTCCCGTTCTTCCTTTTCAGGAAGGTTCCACTGGAAGATTTGATGGTTATATCTTCTGCAAACACCCAGTCACTTAAGCCTCACTTAAAGTGAACTCCTAGTAATTCAAATCTACGCAGACTCCTCTGCTGATTACAAATGATTGTATTTTAGAACTGCTTTCAATAGAAATTTTTTTACAGACTCTGGTTCGAATATATCTACGAATACAACACACACAGAGTATGTAACTCTTCTGGTATTTGAACAATAAGGTTCGTTTACTAATGTAAACCAGAAGGGATCTCGAAGGTTAATTTCTGATGAAAATCTTCAAGGATGTTCTTCAAGATTTGAGAGCTGGGATAAAATGGATTGAACTTGGAAATCGTAATATTAAGCGAGAGTTTGCGAGAGAGATCGAGAGCTTCTCCGCTTGAATATCTTGAGCTATTTATACATCCATATTCAACGATCATTTAATGAGCCAGTAGACACAATTCTTCTTTGAATATCCATCGTATCGGGCATTAATTGCGCCATTAATGCTGAGTTGAGGTTTGTCTGCTGTTGTCAAAGCTTAGTTGACTTTTATACCAAAGATGGTAAACATCGTTTGTACCAACTCTGCGTTCTCCAGAATATACTCCAAATAGCTATGATCTTGTCTCTCTTCAATCCAAATTGTCTTACAGGCTTTATCTGACTTAATCTTGATCTTTGAATCATCTGGACCAATAGTTGTCAAGATCTGAAGCTGAAATCTGAAATCTGTTCGTCTTTGAGCTGAAATCTGCTCTAAGCTGTTTGGAATGTAAAAGCTTCACTATATTTCTCCTTAAAAATAAATCCCCTTTTTGCTCTATTAATATGTTCCTCCATATTACCTGAATCTTTCTACGAATAGCATGCTGAGATCTGAACTGAAATACCTCTCTGTTTTGTATCTGTAATCTGAACGGATCTGATATATAAGCCTCTGTAATGAATATATCCGATCTGAAATACTCTGAAATACTCGGATCTGAATACGTAACTCTCTGAACAGATATGATACGCTCTTATCTGAAATACTCTGATACGATCTGTAAGATACGCCTAGTCCAAATCTGAACCGATCTGAGTTCCCAATAACTTCTAATCCAAATCTGATAGCTTAATATTCAGTTCTTTGTCTTGTTTGTGTTATCACCAAAACTTATAATTTTATCTTAACACCATAGATCTTCTTCTCCTTCTTGTCGTTGCTGGTGCTGCGATCTGGTCGCTTCTTCGCTCTAGCCTTGGCTTCCTGCAATCAGCCAGGAAGTGACCAGGCCTGCCACAGTTGTAACATTTGTCATTAGAAGGAGAATTAAAATTCTTTTTAGGGGAATGAAAGGAAGAGGGTTTATATTATGCTTTCGCATAATTTTTCCAAATTTCTTAATGAAAAATGACATGGCATCCTTGCTCATCTCCTCTGTCGATCTGTTGCTGGTGGAACATGGACTCTGCTCTGGAGTTATAGCAGCAAGGGCTCTGGTTGGTTGAGATGTAGAGGGCTCAGATTCTGCTCTCGTTTCCAGCTCGAACTCGTAAGCCTTCAGATTGGCGAAAAAATCGTGCAGCTCCATCTTATTTAAGTCCTTTGACTCCCGCATCGCCATGGTCTTGACGTACCACTCTTTGGGCAGTGGGCGCATAACTTTCAGGGCCAGCTCCTTGTTGCTGTAAATCTTGCTCAATCTGGTATGCTCAATCACCAGTGAGCTGAACCGTTCATCAAATGCTGTCGTGGTCTCCTCAGGCTTCATCTTTATCAGTTCAAACTTCTGCAAGGCCACAATTAATTTATTTTCCTTGTTTCCCCCCCAGATTTGGGTCAGCTTCTCCCAGATTTCTTTTGAAGTTGAGCACGTCTGGATTTTGCTAAACATGTTATTGTCTGGCTTCTTGTACAAGATGTACTTTGCGATGTTATTCAGATTAGCTTTCTTCTTGTCCTCAGAGGTCCACTCCAATCTGGGTTTCTCGATACACTGAGGTGCACAGACAATTATAGCCACAGCAGTATTCATTTTCATTATCTGCATTGGCCCGTTAGTTATCACGAACCACATGTCATCGTCTTGTGCTTCTAAGTGCGCCTGCATCCGGATCTTCCAGAAGTTGTATTCCTCTTTGGAAAACATAGGTATTTTGTTGTGAGAAATCGACATTTTTATTGAAGAATGAACAAATTGTTCAAACACTAAGAAACCGAGCTCTGATACCACTTAGGATCGAAAAACAAGCTCGGGAGTTCAGAGGGAGGGGTGAATGAACTCTTTTACTAATTTTGTTTATAAATTTGTTTTGAAAGATTTTAATGCTCGACGCAAACCTCTAACCGAGTTACCATCTTGAAGGATTCTCAGTTATTGTTGTTGTCTCTGTAGTAAAATGATTTTATGCAGAAAAACACGGTTTACTCAGTGAACAGTTAGACAAGTGCGTGAATGTAAAAGATAGAGAGTCGATAGGTTTGTTTCTAGAAGTACGGAGCAAATTCTCCTACGTCTCCCCTTCTTTCTCAATGGGAAGGATCCCACTAGAAGATTTGATTTATACAACCCTTGTATAAACCCGATCCTACAACCAATAGTTGCAGGAACTCCTAGCACTCAACCAACGAAACTCAGACTCACGATCTGGTTCGCAAATACAATGAACTCAGCACTGAGCTGGTTGTGCTAATCTAACACTCAACACTCTCTGTTTATGATTTACAATGATGACTCAATACTAAAGAGTGTGTGTGTAGAAGATAGTGTGACACAAGAAGTTGAATAAACAATCTGTGCGTTTGTCACTAGCTGTGAGCTGTTTATGCAGAGGAGCTCTGCTCTTGCTTTCGAAATTTTGTGAGCTTGTAATCTGTTGATTCGTTAAGTCCGGTAACCTCTTCACAGCTGATCTTCTCTTCTATTTATACCCTTGAATACAACGGTAATAATGTAGCCGGTAGACACGTTGAATGTATCCAAATTGAAATCTCTGCGATGACTTAAATGCATGTACGATTTTCGTACGTCTCCATTAAATGCATTTCCCTTTTTAGCGCGCCGTCTTCAGTTTGTATCGTATCTCTGCGTATCTGTAATTCACTCAAAGTACTTCCAATGACTACAAATCACTGCAGAGACGTCATATGTATCACATCAAACTATACGTATCTTCAAACATTCCGAATTCAATTTGCCAAGTTTTTCTTAACTTCACTAGTCTTCCGATCTGGTTTCTGAACATTGAGCTGATTTTCTTGATCGGGTTCTGGACTTGATTACAAACAATCTACTTTGAAATAGTTTGCTCATGTCTTTGATTTGTACTGATTCAGATACTGATCCTTGTACACTCATACCTCTAGTACGATGACCTCTATAGAATCAATCAGATCTGAGCTGGTTAACCAAGCTGGTCTTTCAGTTGGTTTATTGTACCACTCTTTCACTTTGAGCTCTTCTCTCAAATACAAAACCACTCTTTTACTACTCTTCGGAACTGATGTTCTTTCAGCACTTTTCTGTTTTTACTCATCGAAATTTACTCAACTGAACTGTCCTTATCTGCTAGGCTTCTTTGGACTGGTATCAGCGTTTCTTAGTACCCAGCTGGTTTCTGAATACATTGAGCTGGTTTTCTTATCTAAACCAGCTTGACCAATTTACTTTTGTTGGTTTGTCCTCAACCAACGCGACTAAGTATCATGAGCTGGTTTGACCTTAACCAGCTTGGCTCTGCTCCGATCTGGTTTTTACATCCAACGTTGTAAGGTTCATCCAGTTCTGGTACCTTTGAGCTGATTAATTCTCTTTTATTTTACCAAAACATTATTTGTCTTCACCAAAACCTCTGAAATTAATTCTAACAACTACCTCCTGGCTTCGCTGATTATACCAAATCATATTATGTTTATAAACTGGACAATGCTCTGTATGGTCTGAAACAAGCACCAAGAACTTGGTATGATACATTGTCTAAACTTTTAATTGATCATGATTTTGTGATTGGAACAATAGATAAAACTCTGTTCAAATTTATCGAAATTGATCACATCTTGCTCATCCAAATCTATGTTGATGATATCATTTTGGCTCGACTAATCCTAAAATGTGCACAAAGTTTTCCGAACTGATGTAGGATAAGTTCGGGATGAGCATGATGGGAGAAGTGACATTTTTCTTAGGCTTACAAGCCAACAGCTTGAGAATGGTACATTTATTAATCAAAATATAAGTACACAAAGGAACTTCTAAAGAAGTTCGGGTTGGAAAAATGTTCAACCACAGCTACTCCGATGAGTTCATTCACCAAGCTAGATAAAGATAAAGCTGGTACTACCGTTGAGGTAACCATGTATCGAGGAATAATTGGATCGATGTTGTACTTAACTGCTAGCATATCAGATATCATTTTTGTTATCTGTATGTGTACTAAATTACAAGCAAATTCACAAAGATCATATTTTACTGCTGTAAAACAAATTTTAAAATATTTAAAAGTACATAGAACATGGGTCTTTGGTATCCCAAAGATGCTAGCTTCATTTTATTGGCTACTCTAATGCAGATTTCGCAGGTTGTAGATAGATAGGTGAAGAACAAGTGAGACTTATCATTTCTTGGGTGATAGGCTCATATCGTGGTTCAGCAAGAAGCAGACATCAATCGATACATCTACTTTTGAAGCCGAACGCTTAACAGCTGGAAGCTATTGTGCTCAAATCTATGGATTCAGCAACAACTTTGAGACTACGGAATTGAAGAGATCGATGCACCCATTTTCTGACATAACACAATTACAGCCGCAATTCCCCGGAACCCTGTGCTGCATTTACTAACCAAGCACAGTGATATACAACATCATTTCATAAGGGACCCATGTGATGAAAAAGGACATCCGACTGGAGCATGTCTCAACATATCAGCAAGTAGCTGATATCTTTACCAAGCCTTTACTGGAAGCTAAGTTTTCGTGTTCTCTTAGATATATCCTAAACTGATTACGCTTATGTTCATGGGAGGAGATTTTTTTTGAACAGATAAGAACAAAAATCTACGATGTGTGTCTTCTCTATCTGATTGTTGCCAATTTGTCTCAGTTTAGATATTGTCAGAGCTTATCCCAGGGTTTGAAAGTTGTTTTCTACCTGATATAGTATGAATATGAACGGTTGAGATTTAAAATGTCTTTTCAAATTTTCTTTAAAATCATAAGGTTACATGATTTGAATTTCAAACATCTTTTACTCTACGCGTGACATGTATACCCACGTATTTTTACCATTCACACATCTCTATATTTTTACCATATGCAGTTATTTTCATTTTACATTTTCAAAAATCTCTCTGCATTCTCAAGGCATTTACACAATTTGTGTGCATACCTAATATTTTATCTTCATCTTTTTAATTATACATTGCAACAAAATCCTTTACTGCTAATGCTCTGCAGGTCAACTTTGAATCCGTTCTGAAAATTCCTGATGAAGGTATGGTTAGGATGTTCCACACTCTTGAGTCGTCTGGACTTGGAGGTTTTCTAGGAGTTTCAGGGTCAGTGTATGAAGAGGTTCTGACTCAGCTCTTTGGAGGAGCATCAGTAAATTAGATGGAAAATTTGTGAGCATTGTGGATGGACATCAGGTGGTAATAATGAAGGAACCGTTCATGGAGACGTTTGGTTTTCCAACGGAGGGCATAACCAATTTTAGTACTCTCTCTACTACATCCATCGAAGAGATGAAGGTAGTCTTTTCACCGTCGAGTGTACCATTCGAACATTCAAGAAAAAAGAAGCAAATGAAGATGGAATATTGACTGATGAATGATATTGTGGTAAAATCCTTGGCAGAGAAGGAGGGGTCCTTTGACGTTCACCGCAGAACAATTTGAAGTGATGGTGGCGATCAGCATCGAGTTACAGGTTAACTGGTCACATGTTTTGTTTGGGATTTCACCTCTATGGTTACGTCTCCAGCCCGCCAGTCTCAGGGCTACGAGGTGCAGATAGGGAAGCTACTTGAGATATTTACTGGGGTGGACCTTGGAGAGTGTGTCTTTACATCCGCTAAAAGTGTTGAACATTAAATCTGTTCACACTTACAAAATGAAAAAATTCTTCTGTGGTATCTGAATTTGTGGAAGCAAAAGCTCACATTGGTGATGATGAGAAAATGGTTGCAAAAAAGAAGCTAAAAGATCATGAAGATTCAAGAGCAAATCAGCTGAAGCAGAAGCGGATGACTAAGAAAAAGGCCACTGAGGGAGGTGAAGCAATCACAACAAAGAAACCAGCAGCTAAGGGCTCTCAACCGATCAAAGTTGATCTGACAACAGTTCGGATAGTCACTCACCAGGTAATGGTCATACCTCTACTGTTGTGTTTGCACCAGTGCGTCAAGAAAGGTCTAAATGGCCTAAGCTGATGCAACTTATTGATGCTATTCCTGCTGCTACCACTGTTTCTATAGATGTTGAGAAACATGTGGCTGTTACTGCTACTGTGGAGGAACCTGTTCCAATAATTGTTGAGGAACAAGGTGTCATGGTTGTTGAAGGACAATTTGAAGATGTCGTTGGAGATACTGCTTATGCTGTCGAAGATCCTCACATGGAGGATAGTTTTGTTCATTGGAGTGGTGGCCCAGCTAAACAACCACCAAAATCAAAGAAATAAATTGGGTCACACACTTCCTGCCAAATATTGATCCAGTGTCCAAGGGAAAAGACATTTTGGTAGCTCTGGATAGGCCAACCCCGGTAGTGGAACACTTATCTGAGGTGATCAAGGATATTCGAGAGAGTATCTACCCTTGGATCACAAAATATGATCAGTGTATGAAGTTATAAACTGAGGTCAGGATTAACACGATCTCGCCGATGACACTCATAAAAGTATGGCTAAAATTGAAGATGGTTTCATGACATGGGTTGAGACAGAAAAGGTTCAAAGATGATTGTTGGATCTATTTCTACATATCACAATCTGAATTTTGATTAACACAAAACCTGCTTATATTTCACTAACAATATTAGATTCCATGTGCAGTGCTAAACTGAAGGATCAAGAATATATCCAGACTGGAACAGTGAGGGGATACCTAAGCTGGTTCGGTTGAAGATATTTATGCTGGAACAGTAAGGGAACGCCCGAGCTGGTACATCAGAAGAGATCCGGATTGCAGGAAGTGTCAAGCTGGTTCATCAGCTTGATGCAAGAGCAGGTCTAGAGCAGCAGTTGAAGTGCAGTGATCAAGCGCAATGGGATGCAGTGAAGTGCATAATGGTTGAAGCGCAGATCAAGTGCAGAGTACAAGGGCAGTGATTGAGTGCGAAGTCGAGTACAAGCGTAGTGATCGAGTGCAGATCGGATCACTATCGCAGTACAAAGAACTCAGCTGAGCAACCAATTGAAGGGCCAGCTGGAGGTCAGCTGAAATATACGAGCTGTTTCTGTAAGAGGCTAGTCAAGCTCAAGGATACCCCCGTAGTTGGAGCAGAAGAATAATCTGTATGCAAGGGGTACTCGATCAGTATCAATTGAGCTAAGCTGGTGTGGAAAGCTGCAATCTGTATGGGCACACACTTTCACAGTCAGCTAGAAGAACTCTGAAGCATACCAGCTTAGAGAACATCTCAAATGAAGAGTCTGCTCAGATATAGGGAGCAGATTAGAAACCAGCTGGTTAAATACAAACCAGCTAAACAAGATGTTCACGAGCATATCAAGGAAGTAGGGACTCTATCTAGCAAAGTCATGAACAGTCATAAAATGGGGAAGAAATTTGCTAGATAGAGGAACTCTAAGCTCAAGAGCAGTTGCGAACAAGAGCAGATGAGAGGAGAAAAAGAGAGCTTTGAACGGCTCAGGTCAAAGTAAAGACCAGATCAGTGCAAACCAGAACGAAGATTGGCTGGAAAGCTGGTTAGGTCAAACCAGTCCGATTAGCATGACAGATGCTATCAAATCTACGAGCAAAGAGATTTGAATACAAGACTATACGACAAATGCTTTTCAGTATTCAAATCGATTTTCTTGTATGGTCTTCTCCGAACAGTGCTCACGTGCTTAAAGTGAGGAAAAGCTTGCGATTCATTAAAATACAAAGGACGCAAAGTACAAAAATGTCAGGAGACTTTTCAACGGCTACTACTTTGTGTCCAACTGACAAATCTTTGCATCAGGCTATATAATGAAAGAGCATAGCACAAGCAGAAATAGATAAGCGAAGCACGAAGTCGAAAAGTGTTGTGCAAATTCAAATCACAAAAATAGAAGAAAGCACAACCCTGGGAAGACATCAAGAAACCAGCTCAGATAGGAGCACTTCCAAGTGTATGAGATTTTATATTTGAGAGATCACAATATACACTGTAAATCTCACACACTATTCACTCACATATTTTGAGAGAGTTGATTAGATTAGCTGAGTGAACCAAAAACAAAAACTACTTCATTGTAGTCTTTGGACAGAGACGTTAAACAAGTCTAGTTGTCTTTCGCACTGAGACGTTAACGAAGTGTCTATACCCTTTCTCACTGAGGCAGTAAAGAAGTGAAGTTAGACACACAGCTTGCGGACTTAGTGTGCGGTGGTTGCTTGGAGTTCTTGCGGCTGTCGATCATAGGAGTGGGTTGCAGAGAGGGTCGTTGTATTCAAAGCCTTCTAGTGGATCCTTCCCGATTGCGGAAGAAGGGGAGACGTAGGAGATTCAGCTCCGAATTTCCATAAACAAATTGCAGCGTATTTCTTTATATCTTTCTGCATTTATATTCACGCATTGCATGATTGTTTAACTACGCTTAAAACTATTTGTTGGCTTTCGATTATAAGAGTTCAGTTTGAGCTGTTTCCGCATGATTTTAACTCATAACTTAATTTGTATCTCGATGCACTAACATTCAAGAACACTGTGCTGTTGGATCTGTTTTGCAGATCAGAATCTGTTTTGATTCACACAAAATCTACTTCTATTGTACTAACGCTCTACATGACATGCGCAGCTCGCTAAGACTGGAGTAGGCGCAAAGATATCCAAAACTGGAACAGTGAAGGGACGCCTGAGCTGGACTGGTCAAAGATATCTAGCTGGAACAGTAAGGGGACATCCAAGCTGGTACAGTAAAGTTTACTTCCAGAAGTGCAGGGAAATGAAGCTGGCTCACCAGCTTGATGCAGAAGCATCACGAAGATCAAGCGCAGATTGAAGAGCAGAATGATGAAGTGCAGAACGGCTCAAGCACGATCAAAGTGCGGTTACAAGAGCAGCGCTTGAGTGCGAAGCCGTATACAAGAGCAGTGATCAAGTGCACGCTTGATTATTGAACACGGCAATAAGCAGTTCATCAGAGGGATTTCAGTCCTTGGGTAGACTGAATCAAAACTGCTTAACAGTCTGCTTGCGGATGATTTGGAGGAGGTTTCTGAATGGATCAAGAGGACAAGCAAGCAAAACTGGGGCTCGTGACGAGAAGAATAGAGCACAACTGGTTAAGGACAAACCAGCTTGAAGATAAGAGGACCAGCCGGGAGCAGACAAACAAGCTGGCCGTATGATATCTGTGAGAAGCTCGATCTCACAGATATATCAACCATCTAGTTGGTGATCAGTTGGGAATGGAGCAAAGCTGGAGCCTCAAAACAGCTCAAGAGTAGAAAAGAACTGAACAAGCTCAGCTGCAGACAAAAAGAGGCACAGATATAGAAGATGCTCCAAAAGAAGATCATCTTGAAGATGAGAACAAAGAAGCTGGTGAGGAGAAGGAGAGAGCTCTGTCGAGGCCATGGAAGCAACCAGCTTAACAGAGAAACAAGCTGAGAAGCCTGAACCAGACAAATCAATCTGGTCAAACAAAACAGTTTGAAAAATCAAACGAAGACCAACTTAATTGGTTCAAACTGATTTGTTTCATCCTGTCTACATCAGGCACAAGAAAACAGAACTCTAAGTTAGCAAAAGCAGTAGAATCGTCGATGAAAAGAGATCAAGTCAAATAAAGCCTACAAAGAATTAAAATCCAAATGACACAAAGTACATATGCGTCAGAATACTTTTCAGGACGGCTACAACATTGTGTCCAACGGATACATCCAGGCAGAGGCTTTATAAACAGGCGCAATGGAACAAAAGGAGTATGCACAAACAGAGAGAGGATAGTTGTGCGAAAGTTTAACAACATAAAATCAAGAAACGCACAACATTGAACTTGGGAAGACAATGAAAACCAGCTCAAACTAGGAGCACTTCCCAGGGTGTTTGAGATTTAATCATTGAGAGACTATGCTTACACTATAAATCTTACACAAACACATTCACTCATATTCGCGAGTTGAGCTAAATAGATAAAGAGCGAATGTAATTCAATACTCTCCATTGTAATCTTTGGACAGAGACGTTAAACAAGTCTAGTTTTCTTTCGCACTGAGACGTTAAAGAAGTGTGTGTTGTCTTTCTCACTGAGACGTTAAAGAAGTGCGTGTAGTCTTTCATACCGAGACGTTAAAGAAGTGCCGTCTTTTTCACTGAGGCGTAAAAGAAGGATTGTTAGTCATACAGCTTGCGGGCTGGTGTGCAGTGGTGTTGCTAGGAGTTCTTGCGGCTGCGGGTCGTGGGAATGGGTTGCAGCTAGGGTCGTTGTAATCAAAGTCTTCTAGTGGATCCTTCCCTTTGCGGAAGAAGGGGAGACGTAGGAGAGTTATCTCCGAACTTCCATAAACAATTTCAGCGTATTTTATTTACAGCTTTCAGTATTTACATATTCACGCATAGCATATTTGTATATACGGATAATACTATTTATTTGGCCTTCGAACGTTAGAGTGCAGTTTGAGTTATTTCCGCATGTTTTATTTACATTACTCAATCTGTATCTCGGTGCACAAAGTATTCAAGAACACTGAGCTATTGCAGCTCAAGTCAAGTTAACCAGATCGTTCGGCCGTGTTTTGAGCTGGTCTCAGCTTCCAGCTGGAACCAGCATGTTTAGCGATCGCTTTATATTGGGCTGGTTTCAACTTCCAGCTGAAACCAGCTTGGTTATTGCGAACCTGGTTTCAATTTCTGGCTGAATCCTGCGTCTTGTCATTCGATCTGGTTACACCTTCTAAGAACTGTTATTGATGGAATAACTGGTCATTGCACATAGATTGAGGGTTAAATCGATCCCCAACAAGTGATATCAAAGCAGGTTGTTCTTGAATAGTGCATTTTTCCAAAAATTTTTTTAAAACAGTTTTAAAATACGCTCTGATATCCGTTCGAAAGCCTATCTATGCTGCAAAATTTAAGGTTTTCAAAACTCATTGCATATGGTAGGGGGAGGAATGTCTATTGAATTGCAGAGCGATTTCTCGAAAGGAAATAGCGGCAACATATCTTTCGACGAGCTGATAGATTGCGCGAGGTCTGTGGACGCCAAGATCTCTAAGGCAGAGCAAGGCTAAGTGTTAGAGTATATGCCCAACTAGCCAACTTGTGGCGTGTGGGTTTATAGACTCTTGTATATGACAATCTTTATATATGATATTCGCATTTTGATATATGGCATTCTTTACTTTCATTATGTGTATGATGATTTACAATTGCGTTGAGTAAAGACCTAGAATGCACTTAAGTGTATGTTAGATGTGATAGTGGGTATGATGGCTATCATGAAACACATCTAATAGTCACTGTGTATTCTGAACATGTTCCTAGTCGATTGGGCCGTCAAAATGAGGATAAGGCCGCCCGAGTTCGAGACTAGTATCTGCGATGCGAAGTACCATGTTTCATTGGTAGGGAACATTGTGATGTTCTGAGCATACAGATAGATAGTGACCTGATGATCTATCGAACTACCCTCCTTCGGACTTTCCAAGTGGTTACCATTTGTCGAGTGGATAAGTCCGAGGTCTTGGTTGTACTGATTAGTCCTCACGACTCGAAACGTCATTGAGACTCTACATGATAGGCGTCTCACTTTGACTCGTTTGCCGACTCACTTGGGGTCATAAGGCGTCGGGATTGGGTGAGACCCCGATGCATGTAGGAGTCGATGATCGTTGTCGAGGATTCACCGCTCGTAGACAAGCGTGGATATCCTATGCTATCTGAGGGGATAATAGTGTATAAATCTATGGTCAGAGTACTAGAAGTGTTTTAGGTAAATGTGTTTACCTAGTTACACTCGTGATGTCACTATTCGATCTCCAAGATGTATGCATAGCTATCGGATCTATAGCGACTCTCGATTTACCAATGGTCGTTGATCTGATCGGGATATATGGATTGAAAGGACCGTACTGTACGCTAACCACGACCAAATGGTTCTTGCAGGAACTATTACTGATACCTAGGGGATCATGGGGCGATGTTGCTAGACGCT
>KQ988462.1:56015-66586 GCA_001598015.1 Dorcoceras hygrometricum | reverse complement strand
CCCCTCAATAATATGAGCCGGGCCATGTATACGGGTAGCATCGACGTACACCCATTGTTGATGGAAGGTAGGGTTAATTTAAACAATTTTAAATACCCTTTTGTTTATCGAATAAACATTTTATCTTGATATAAGTTTTAAATCAAATTTAAAACGAGGGATTTTAATTTTTGAAAAATTTGGTCTCATGCATATTTAAATCTAATTTAAAGCATGCAACATGCGGATTCAATCTATATATCAACATATATAAAGTAACATTGGGATGATCGATCGCGAGAGCTATGCGGTCCGTGGTTGCCAGCCACGGACCTGGGTCCAATCCTAGGGGTAACGCAATATACAATGCAATCCTATTACAAAGCTTTCCGGTTTTACAGATCTTCGGTCTTCAATATCTTGATCGTCATTGTCCACCGTCTTCGGATGTCCTCCCACTAAATCTAGTAATTTACATTTAAATTAACTATGACAAATAAGGGATACATTTATCAAGGGGTGGGAACGGGCCACAAAAAGGCCCACTTTAAATGATAATCAATATATAAAAACCGAAATCACAAAAAACCTATTGCATACACCTAACACATTGGGCACGGCTCTCGATCACCCCAATCATGCAATTAATCTAATTAACATGCATAATTTAAATAATCTAATTATTTATCGTAAAATCATATTCTAATTACAAAATCGTATTTTATAATAAAATCGCATTTTGCCGATAAAAACAATTTCAATCAACAAAATCATATTTTATCACAAAATCATATTTCATAATTAAAATCACATTTTACTAATTTTAATTGTATCAAATTGGGTTTAAAACAATTAGGCCCAAAAACTTAAAATTTCAAAATCGATCAAAATCGGGCCCGGCATCGCATACCGGCTCGAAACTTCACGGGCTGCCCGGGACAGGCCCGAACCAAACCCTATAAGAATTCAGACCAGCCGTCACGACATGGCCGGAGACTCGCCGAAGCGGCGGCCGGCCGGCGGCCGCCACCAACAAAAAATTGCGGCGGTAGCCATCGCACGATGCAACGCCGTGCGCAAATTTTGCGCGCAACCATTGCACGACGCCCGACCAGCAGCAGCATTCATCAGCCGACCATCGCACCAATCTTCCGACCAGCAGCGCGACAAGGCGTCGACCAGCGCGCATCTCCTACGCGGCCAGCAACGCGCGACGTCGCCCATCGCCGCGCATCATCGCGCGACAGGCGCGCGGCGAAGCGGCGGCCGATGTGCGCGAGCGGCCGGTGTTCATGCGCGGAGGGCGGCGCAGCGCAGCGCGCACGTTGCGCCCGATGTCACGCAACCAGTGCGCACAAAGGGTGGGCAGCGGCCGGTCTTTCTCGCGCGAGGCGGCGCTAAGCGAGGCACGCGACAAGCGCGGCCGAGGCGCGCGACACGCGCGGCCGAGGCGGGTGGTTGCGGCGGTCGGCGGCCAACCTTGAAACCTTTCGATTCTAAATCTGAAATTTAATGTTAGATACAATTATGGCATATATGTATGATCAGATCCTGAAAACCTGGCTCTGATACCACTGTTGGGGATCCGGATCCACCCCCGGCTAGGCAGTGGAAGAACAAGAAACAGGTGCCGGGAGGCGATCAATACGAAAAATAGACAATTCAATAATCGTCATACATAGGGCGTTTTAGCATGTTACCTCGCTGGAACTTGTGCCTGGCTCCAACCGGTATTACAATAATCCGGCTCTTCTCGGTAGATTGCGGTAGTTTACGCCAATCCGGTCCACGACCAGATCCGAGACTCCTTCATCAGGCTGCACTAGAAGCCCTGACGAGATCAGCACGAACGGATTCTCCTCGTCTAGTTGGCCGGAAACTATTTTTCCGGCGAAGACGGCGGCGGCGGCGGCGGCGCGTGGAGGCGACGGCGACGGCGGCTTTTGTGAGGAGGGAGGCGGCGTGTTGATGCTTAGGGTTTTTGAGTTGTGTGTTATGAGTTGAGTTAATTATGAAGTCCTTAATGTCTAATTAAATAGACTAACAATGGACTTGGACCGACCCATCGGGCCCAGGTCCAAATGACGATATCCATTGCTGTGACTTCATCGTAACTCCGATCGCCGATCAGATCGGACTGATCGACTCAGTTTCCAAAACTGAATGTTATGATATGAAAAACAATTTTTCAGATCATCTAACCCCAAATCGCAAAAAGACCGTTTTGCCCCTCAACAGCGGGAAACCCCGGTTTGACCCCTGTTCACTTTTAGGAAGTCGCACTTCCCGAAATCCTCTTCTCGTGCTCAACACATTGAGCTGAGTATCCGTGCGGGAATCTCGAATCCAGTACTTGTGTGACCCTAAATGGTTCAGGGATACAGCTAGCCGTGGGCCCACAACCATTGTGGCTCCGGAATCACAATTCCGGACCTGCCCATCGGATCATGGTAAAGCGTCTAGCAACATCGCCCCATGATCCCCTAGGTATCACTGATAGTGCCTGCACGAACCAGTCGGTCGTGGTTAGCGTACAGTACGGTCCTTTCAATCCATATATAACCCGATCAGATCAACGACCATTGGTAAATCGAGAGTCGCTAGAGATCCGATAGCTATGCATACATCTTGGAGATCAAATAGTAACATCGCGAGTGTAACTAGGTAAACACATTTACCTAAAACACTTCTAGTACTCTGGCCAGAGATTTATACACTATTATCCCCTCAGATAGCATAGGATATCCACGCATGTCTGCGAGCGGTGAATCCTCGACAACGATGCATCGACTCCTACATGCATCGGGGTCTCACCCAATCTCGACGCCTTATGACTCCAGGTGAGTCGGAAAACGGGTCAAAGTGAGACGCCTATCATGTAGAGTCTCAATGACGTTTCGAGTCGTGAGGACTAATCAGTACAACCAAGACCTCGGACTTATCCACTCGACAAATGGTAACCACTTGGAAAGTAGAATACACAGCGACTATTAGATGTGTTTCATGATAGCCGTCATACCCACTATCACATCTAACATACGCTTTAGTGTATTCTAGGTCTTTACTCAACGCAATTGTAAATCATTACACACATAATGAAAGTAAAGAATGCCATATAAGAAAATGCGAATATCATATATAAAGATTGTTTGTACAAGAGTCTATAAAACCCACACGCCACAAGTTGGCCAGTTGGGCATCTACTCTAACAATAGATAGAGGGTTAAATCGATCTCCAACACCGAGCTATTGCAGCTCAAGATTTAATAAACCAGATTGTCTGTGTTAAACCAGCTTGTAGAGCAGCTGGTAATCCAGACCAGCTCGCAGAGCTACTGCTCCATCTTCACGCCAATCTGGTTTCACAGTTGCGTGATTTTTTTAACTCCCAAATTTTTAAAATGCACGTAACATATGGGTTTGATGTTTAGGCTATGTGAGAACCTACGTGAGTTGTGGCAGAGCTCACGCACACCCCTGGTCTTTCGGATCCAACATGATTGAGTAGTCTCTACAGAAATCGATGGCAGAGCATTGGAAGACATTTGATAAACACAATACATCTTACAACCGTGATCTGATGAGCATATTCCGTCTCGAAGCAGAACTGAACATATCAGAGAACAAGTATGTATTACAGAGAGTAATATGGACTACCTAATGAGTCACCTGAAAGCTACATATGGGGCTCCATCTAATGCGACCGAACCTGGCATCACTGGCGGTAAGCTTATGCAGAGAACAGCTCAACCATCAACAAATGAATATGAGCAACCGGCTCAAGGTCAACAAGAGACTGGGGATGTTTCTATGAAGACAGCAGAGCACAAGGCTTTGGAGTGTGCTGTGGAAACGAGATGTGAACCAGTTTTGGAGCAACAAGCTCAAGATCTGGAGCAAAGGGCTTTAGATCAGACAGAGGACCATCTGGTTCAGGAATAGAAGCAACAGACTCATATAGGTAAACAGGGTCCAATTTCTACAAGATATTTTCACTGTACATAGTCCAATCAGCAATTATTTCACAGATAAAGAGGAACAACAGGTTCCAGCACAGGATATTGTATAGAACAATGAAAGATCGGGATAGAATCGGGACGCAAGTTTGGCTTGATCTGTGGGTGACAAAGGTGTGTCGATGGTCCCTGCTGATACAACTAGCCCGACATCTAATCTAACATCGGTTCAGAATCTTGTAAAGAAGTTGGATGGTGTTCAAGCTGGTATGCGAATTCTAAGAGTACAACAACCGGATTCCCAGATTGATAGATGAGCTTCAATAATATAGCATGTTTACCAGATTGACCACCTTAGCTAGGTATTTAAGCGATACAAAGAAGGAACTCTCTGGTGGAATAGCTGCACTTAGTTCACAAACTGAGATTGTAGCGTGCTTAAAGGGTGGTGATGCCAAAATGGGGAAATAGTCAGAGGAGGAGATAGACAATCTATTTGACCCAGATGTTATGAACATTTGATGCTGTAGTGTACAGATACAGTGAACAGAACAGAGTGTATACCGTTAATGATACAATGTACAAATATATAGTATATAGTCCCATTCTTTTATTCTTTTGTACAGATGGAGAAGTTGTGCAAATAAGTTCTTAACCAAAATCAGATTGGACTTCAAAACTCACCCAGAAGACAGATTAGGACTTCTTGTAGGAAATATGAGTCTAATCGTATATAGGTTGCAAGGCTTTAACAGATATGAGCATCAGTAATTGACTGGTGCGGTCTACTTTAAAGCAATCTGTTCTTCTTATGATGATTGAGTGAGTGAACTGTTGTATGGAGCAACGGATAATGATGCAGATCATGGTTTTTAGGGTTGAAGTAACTGCACCCTCGACAGTAGATTTGATGCTCCACAGTTCATCTCAGTGTCATGAATAATTCACGGACAAGCTTCCGTCCTGCTCTTCCATTTCTTAATCAGTTGATCAAAGTAATCGATAGAAGCAAGAACAGGAACATATCGTATTTGCAACAGCTTAGTTTCAAATCACTTCTCTGTCGTACCGAGAGTTATGCTACCTGGTGTCGTTGCAATGATATACAAACCGATTCTTGACACTTTTTGCACCTCTTTATGTTATCTCTCAATTCTTTGCTGGAGAAACCCATCTCTCGACAATTTTTCAAAGCTCCAGTACTGCGTAGATGAAATATGAGGACGCAGATTTGGTTTCTATGATAATAGGCAGCTGAAGAGAAGCTTGAAGAGAGATTCTTCTATGTATTCATCTATGGGTTTTTTCATCACCAAAAAGGAAAAAGATTTGGGAAAATTCTGAGGATATTAGATCAAATAAGGCGTATGGGATGCAACAAATTAGATCAGGGTAAGTAAAGTGAACCTAGTCTATAGAACAGTTCAGGTCAGATCACGCTAAGTAAGGACAACTTAGCTTTTGGACAAGTATAGAAGGGCGATCTTCAGAGCTAGATGGAGCTTGGTGAACATATTGATACAGATCATAGCAGGTTCACCAAGTGTCTTCAAGCTCTGAAAGAGTTCAGATCGGAGCCTATGAGAGAATAGATCAGCTTAGGAGCTTCGATAGAACAGACTTGTCAAAAATGAGTGTAGAAGATATTCTTTTCAGCAAAATATCAAAAGCGTCAAAATCCAGCAGTAAACGAGACTTGCTACTTTGGAAAAACATTTAATGGAGCAGTACGGACAAAGGACGACCAATTAATGCTCATTAAATTCATGAACGAGGATTCCAAAATGTGCCTACCGTATATATTTATTACCGTTTGAATCCTGAGAGTATAAAGGAAGTTAAGTGTAGATGATAAATACGATGCTTTTCACAACAAATGCAATATGAGCAACTGCACCAACGAATTTTTCCTTTCAATCAGAAGATTGTATTTCATTCTTTTTCATTTGAATCTTCTGTAAAATATTTCAGTTGAGTGTTGAATACACATGCTATCAAAACAGATTACATTATAAAATGTTTCTTCTCAAATTTTTTTTCACAACATTCGTGCTGTATTAGAGTTTCTATAACTTGTGTGTTGTTTTTCGAGTGATATTATGAGTCCATATCGGGTGCTGCCTGACCGAGTAGATTAGAATACTGTGTATTCTACATTACAGTCTTCTGAAGGGGAGACGTAGAAGCATTGTTTCGAACTTCCATAAACAAACTCGACTCTCTAATCTATTTTACTATTTCAACTTGCACGCACTACTCTTTAAGTTCACTGTTCAATTATAATCTTTCGACATATTTACTTAATTCACAAGAAAACAGATCGGATTGAGTACAGGAATCAACTTCTAACATAATTGTAAAGTCCATCACTTCTTAATTATATTTGTTTTAAAAGAGATCTTAAATGCGGAAAAAGGCTGGATAATTTTTTTTTTTTAAAAACAGCTAATAACACCGACTCACACATAACTTAAAGTAAAGCGTAACAACTAGACAAATAAAACATCAATTGAAGGATTATGGCATTGATGCTTCTGAAGCTCCTATTCTCTGTGACAACACAAGTGCAATTGAAATCACCCAGAACCCTGTTCTGCACTCATGGACCAAGCACATCGATATCAGGCATCACTTTATAAGAGACCACGTGCTAAAGAAGGATGTCCGGTTGGAGTACGTGTCGACGGAGCAATAAGTTGCTGACATCTTCACAAAACCTCTACCAGACGCTAAGTTTTCTTATTTTAGAAACACCTTAGGTCTTCTTGAAGTGCCTTGATTTTATGTGCACTAACAATTGCAGGTTGAAAGCCATTGTCTACTTCAGCTGAAGGTATCTTGTTCAGGGGGAACAGTAGCCTCCAGTCGAGGGGACAACTTGCGTTGGAAAGTACCAGTCGACTGGTATACCAGTCGCAAGAAACCAGTCGAAGAGCACCAGTCTCAAGGTATGTACCAGTCGTAGGGGGAACCAAGGTCTGGATTGTTAAGTGTGACGTCATCTGAATATGTTGCGTCTGGACACTGATGTTGCATATATACAGTTGATACTTATGTGACCAGATCATGCTTACCTAGCGATATATTAAAATACCAGCTGCAAGGTTATAAAACCAGTCGCAGCAGTTGTGACTTATTACTTTTTGGCACGCGTTTCTACGATTGAATTATGTACTTTGCAAATATTCTTTGAAAAATATTCTGTTTACCTAAAATATTTAGCAAAATCTTTTACTCCGTACTGTTGTAATATTTTGAAAATCTTTTCCCAAAATAGTACGCGCCTCTGGATGATTGACACGTGTTTTTGTCATCATTCCAGTAGTCACATCTACATCGTTTCCCTTCTAAAACTTTTCGTATTCCTTATATATTATGCGCTTATTGTTTATCTTCTTTTACCTTGCATCATTTGCGTTCTCGTATTCTCTCGTATTCTCTCTCTCAAATACATTGCAGGTACTCTAACACTTTATCATTTATCGAAAATGGCATCCTCCTTGATCAGCCGTAGCCACCACATCGATTTTGACTCCATTTTTTGCCTCGACGATGCTAAAATAGTACAGATGTTTGAATCTCTTGTAACAATGGGATTAATGGAGTTCTTGGGATGTCCCGCTATCTTCCATGAAAGTGCTCTTATCGAGTTCTTTGCAAATGGCTCCGTGAGAGACGGAATGGTTGTTAGTACCATCGGAGGAATAGCTGTTGAGATCAGGGAATCAGTTTTTGCTGAAACGTTTGGGTTGCCAACGGAGGGGCTGACAGATCTATCGGAGGTGCCCAGGAATCTCTTATCTGAGGAATGGTTGTTAGTACCATCGGAGGAATAGCTGTTGAGATCAGGGAATCAGTTTTTGCTGAAACGTTTGGGTTGCCAACGGAGGGGCTGACAGATCTATCGGAGGTGCCCAGGAATCTCTTATCTGACGCGCAAAATTTTTTCTCTGCTTCTGAAAAGGAGGTTAGCACTTCGTGCCTGAAAAAGGAAATAAAGATGCAATATCGTCTCTTAAGTGATATTTTGGCGAAGTCTCTTTTCGTTAAAGCCGGGTCATTTGATGTGGTGACTCGAGACCGATTCTTATTAATGACGGCGATCAATTTTGACGTAAAAGTCAATTGGGGGAATCTCCTGTTCGGAGTGTTAAAAGAAATGGTGACTCCTGATTCCCACCAGGCAAAGGGTTACACCATTCAAATCTGTGTTTTGTTAAAGAATATACCCGGACTGGAGCTTGGTGAATCAAAAGCATTTCCTGCTCCTCGCATCTTGAATGAGAAGACTGTTCACCGAATTGTTTCAGTCAATGATAATGTTGGAGTAGAAGAGGTGGGAGAGGCACCCAGGGCTAAGAAAACTCCAGTGAAGAAAACTTTGTCAAAGAAGAGACAGGCCGCCAGTGAGGCTGAGGTGGCCCCAGTTATCAAAAAGAAACGATCCACCAAAGGCAAACCGGCCGTCGCAAGACGAATTTATTTGGACAAACAGGTTGAAGATACTACTAGGGGAACTGTTGACAAAGTGAGCCACGTGCCTGTCCAGGTGGCACCTCTCTTGGATGATGTGGATATAATTATTAGACAGGTCATCTCTGAGTCTACTGATTTATCATCCCATAAGACGGACCAGGGAGACAAGCCAGTTGATGAAACGGACACTGGCGATGATTTTGATGCATGGTTGGAGTCTTCGTTCCCGGGTTTTGATTCTCGAGTTGATGAACCAGTGGTGGCTTCAACCAATCTTGAGAAAGCCACCAGCAGCAAGCAAAGTGCTGAGGTGCATCTTTCTTTAGATGATTTTCTGTTACAAATTCCCAATGACATGTTGCTGCCCTCAATTACTACTGCGGAAATCTCCATGCTCAGGCTTGGTGAATCCTCTTCTTTTAGAGACAAGGGCAAAGCTATACTGGTAGAGGATGACCAGCTTACAGAAAATTCTGCTAACGAGATTGCTGCCCTGGTTTGCAGTGATGTTGATTTTTTGGTTCGGGTGCGTGATAGTGTGATGAACGTTGTTGTGGATTTCTTTGCCTCTTTCAGTCTAAATAATATGCCTGATATGGAACCATTGAAGGACTTAAAAGAAAAAGAGAAATTGATGATGGAGTGGGCAGAGACCACTACTCTGGCAACAGCTGTAAGGAGGCAAATGTATGTCCTTGCAAAATATCGAGAAATGATCCTACGCACTTTTGTGGAATCTTATAGCAGGTATCTTGCGCGCGATCAACCTTGGAATAATATGGCCGTCCAGGTGTTTAGTTTGTTGTCTGCTGCTCACTCTCAATCTCTTGACGATCTCAAAGCACAGCAACTAGCGCATAACTTTGAATTGGTACAACCCACCTCCTCTCCTCCTGTCCTTGATTGCACTGATTGTAGTGGGGTTCGTCTTTCTCTTTTTTACTCCATTTCAAAATCTATGTGTTGGGTGCGACCAGTAGTGTTGATTAATGGAGTCTGGACGCCCCTTCAAGAATCTGGTTATTGGAGGAGCGATTGCGCGATGTCGTTGTTTATAGATAGAAAGAAGCTGCCTGCGAGTGTGACTGCAGAATATTTTGATTCCGAGGTTCCTTTGATAGAGCCTGCACGGTATTGGGGTGCAGCTCCTTTGTTGGTAAAATTTTGGGCATGGCAACGTGTATGTACAGAGGCTATTCAGTTTAGTATATCTGGGCGTCTGAGGCCTGCCAATTTTTCTTCGGATATCTTTATTAGAAATCTAGGTGTTGAACGGCTACCGGACTATTTTCTCGATGATTTTGAGCATGGTGTCAATACAGGCTATTTTGCAGATTTTCTTAGTGGCTCAAGTGGTCACTCAGGTTCAGATTTTGATTCAGCGTCTTCTAGTGGGGATACAGTGTACAGGTCTCCTTCTCCACCGGATTATGCTTATGCCTTAGGACCACCAATTTTGTCGCCTACTACTCAGGAAGAAAAACTTTATTTTGTACAGAGTCCCGATTCTTCTCCGGCCGCCTCTCCTCCTCAGAAATCTAGTTCCTCCTCTTCTGGCGCTTCTCTGCATTTTGACTCTGAGGATTTGCCTGTGCATGATCAAGAAGCTGCTCATACATCGGCACCAGTCGACTCTAATGTGTTTACCAATGCTCTTGAAGATCTCAGATCTTATCTTTCTCAGCGCATTGATGAGTCTACCCACGAAATTCGTTCCAAGGCCAATGATGTTGAATTCAATGTTCGAGGGGATCTTCTTAAACAGCAATCCTGGCTTCGCCAAACGTTTCAGGATGCTTGTGATGTTCTTGAAAGGCAGAGTAAGCAAATGAATGATCTGAAGAAAGGCTTGATGGCTCCGGTAGGGACGATCTTTCAAGATCTTTTTGACATCAAGAAAACTCAAAGAGCACAAGAGGCCAAACTAATGCGTTGGATGGACAAGTGGCTGCCCTCAGAAATGAACAGCTGGAGTTTCAGAACAGAATATCAGCGGATCTTCTAAGTCTTTCCACCCAATTTGCTGATATCTTCGAGTTTATTCGCAGCAGTGATGCCAAAAAGGGGGAAGGTGGAAGTAGCAGCCGCCCTCCTCCTGTTCGTGTGGAGCGCCGCCCCTTGCCTACTCCTCAATCACCTCGTGATGTTGCTGGTAGCAGT
>KQ988462.1:35175-54875 GCA_001598015.1 Dorcoceras hygrometricum | reverse complement strand
GCAGTAGTGCAGTGAGAATACCAACTTTCCCACGCACTACTGGAACTTTTGCAGAACGAGTTGAACAGGCGCGGAGACACATCTTGGAGAGTGGTCAATTTATCAGTGTTGAAGAAGCCGCCGAAAGAATTCGTCAAGCAGATTTTCAGGAGTCTGATAGATTGCAGAGAGAGAGAGAGAGGGCAAGAAGAGAAAAGAGAAGTAGTTCCTCTAGAAGGAGAAGAGGATTTTGATTAAAATTTATTTTGTACAAAACTTATGTACAACTCTTCCTGTGTAATGAAAATTTGATTTTCAGCAGTTCATGTGCAATTTATTTTTGCCTATCTATTTATTGCGGCTGCTGAAGTTTTGTCATCACCAAAAAGGGGGAAATTGTTAGGTAAAATTTATGGTTTTGGTGATAACAAAATATAACAAGTCATATCTGGTGCTGTCAATAGGAAAGGAAGAACCAGTCGACAGGATTGCTATTCAGACGCAAGGAACAGTATATCAAGTCGCAAGCTTTTGTACTAGAAACGACGGCGTTTTGAAGTAATCAACCAGACGAGAGCTTTCAAGCAGTTGTTTGCATCCAGTCGCAGTGAACAGTGGCTTATATCCATTCGCAGTGAACATTGGCTTATATCCAGTCGCAGTGAACAGTGAAGTATTTAACCAGTCGAGAGTTTATCAAACGATGTCGTATGGTTAAGTTAAAACGTCAGCGTTTTAGATAACCAGTCACAGGATAGTATTGGCAATCCAGACGCAAGTTCAAATAGTAGCATGTGCAAACGACAACGTTTAAATTAGTTGTAGCGACGTCGTATTGAAACCAGACGCAAGCTACAGTGGTGCTATATCCAGACGAGAGTTACAAGGTTTTATTCAACCAGTCGTTGGTTTATATAAAGAACCAGGAGCTGGAAAATCACACGTGGAAAACCAGTCGACGCATACAAGTATTTTCCAGTCGCAACATTTGAAACCACGTTGAAGGAAACTGGATCTGGTTGTCAAAGTTGTTTCAGGCGCAAGCTAAAATTGATTCAAATACGATCGTTTACTCAATTGGAAAAGATTTGTAGAATCGTACAAATTGCCTGGAATTAAGGGGACAAGATTGGTACTATTTTGGATGAATAGTACACATTGGCAGAGGTCGTTACAACGGGATTGCTCATATATGGAAATAATTCTCGTATCCCTGACTTAACGCAATTTAGCTTGTAGTGGAGCAGTATTGACGGCGTACTACTGTCAGAAATTCAAAAAGGATTTGTTGCCTTATCTGGATTCATCGACCGTTGAATGAAGGATATGAATAGAAGACGCTTTGAATTGAAGAACACATCTCTTGCTATTGCTATTACTGAAACGCTGTCAAAATACTCTCAGAGCTATCTACTCATTGAAATATTCAAAAGCTCAAAGACTCGAAGAACCTAACAGTTGATCTTCATTGAAATACCTTCGAGTCAATCTTCTGGTTACATTGTTGTAATCGAGTTTCATTGTTGAAACCAGAAGATTTTTACAGTCTCATATATGTGTATTCATTGTATATCTTTTGATTGAGTCTGTAACGAACTGGCTTTGTGAAGAAGTTCGAAAATACTGTCAAGTGTTGTAACCAGCAGTTGCATCTGCTTGGATCGATTGTTGAGATAGCTAGGAGTCCATACAAGTGCTGCTTGTGTGGGTGGGTGTTTGCAGAAGTGCTGTAACCATCAAAGTCTTCTAGTGATACCTTCCGAGAAGGAAGAAGGGGAGACGTAGGACATTGAAGTCCGAACTTCCAGAAACAAATCTCTGATCCCTTACTTTTACTTTACGCATTTACATATTATTTATTGCATACTGTTCACAAACCAATCGGCCTTTTTCCGCACAAATATTGTTGGCCGAGAAGTTTGCATAAAACTGAGATCCAAACTTTTAAAAGAGTTTTGAAATAAAAATAAAAGGAGTTCATTCAACCCCCCCTTCTGAACTCCTATTCACTTAGTGATCCTATTTCTGGGACCATCATTTTCAAACTTTCTGTTATGCGGAATATCAGCTGGTGCTTCAATTTGTTTTAAAAGATTTGAGCTTATATTATAAAAGATGGGGAGAGTTTTTATTAATCTCTCGTCTGTATATTATAAGCTAAAGCAGAAGCACACTATCAGCTTTTTCAAAATCATATCATGTTGTTACATACGGTTCTTCCCAAAATCTGTTTTGATTTTCAAAATCAAAATTCCTGTTGTCACGTTGTTTTTGTTGTGACAGTGTAGGGAGAGCTTTCATTTAAAAATGTCGGGAATACCAGCTTTCGATCTCTTTTTGATTCCCACAAAAAGGGAGAGAATTGTTAGATCATGCATTTGTTATTTAAGGTTTTGTGTAAATCAAAAAGGGAGAGATTGATGGATCTGTTTACACAGATCCAGTTCTGAGTTTTGAATTACACAAAACCTGTTATTGTGATTCTAACGTTTCTACGTAGTGTGCAGATGATAAGAGGAGAAATCTGATAACAGTTGGAACGCTACGAAGTAGTTGAGGCTGCTGATGAAGAAAAGAAGTTTATCAGCTTTGCTTACGTGGACAGCAATCCTTACGTGGCATCCTGCATGGACAGATTTGCTTACGTGGAGCCCAGCGTGGACAGATATGCTTACGTGGATTAGCTGTACCTGCTGTTAGTTGTGTCGCGTAAAGAGAAGCTGGAGAAGATGGATTCAGCAATAGAATTATTCAGCAACGATAACGTCATCACAATCAGCAAAGTTAACAGTAACATGCAGCAGTATTCAGCAATGATGACGTCAGCGTTTGATGGTCCCAGAAATAGGATCAATAAGTAAATAGGAGTTCAGAAGGGGGGGTTGAATGAACTCCTTCGATTTTTGAAATCTTTTAAAATGTTTTGCAGCACGGCTTAACTTAAGTCCGAGTTACCAGACTTAAGGTATCTCAGTTTTATGCAAGTTTCTCGGTTAACTTGAAAAGTGCGGAATAAAACCGATTGACTTGTGAATAGTAGATAAACACAATATATAAGTGCAGTATGTAAAAGATAAGGATTCATGATTTGTTTCTAGAAGTTCGGATATAAATATCCTACGTCTCCCCTTCTTCCTCCTCGGAAGGTATCACTAGAAGATTTGCTGATTACAGGCCTTCTGCAACAAACCGATCACACAAGCAGCACTTGTATGAACTCCTACACACTTCACAATCTAACACGCAGACGCAGCTGCTGATTTTTTACAACACTTGTATATTTTTCGAACTGCTTCACACAGCCAGTTCGTTACAGACTCAGTAAAATATGACAATGAATACACGATATGAGTACTGTAAAATCCTCTGGTTTCTTAAACAAAGAAACTCGATTCAAAGACTGAACCAGAGGATGACTTGAAGATATTTAAGTGAATAACAAAGGTTGTATTCTTCAAGTCTTTGATCTTCGTAAAGATGAATGCAAGGAAAGCTCGAGATACTATTTTGACAGCGTGACCGCAATAGAATAATAGCGAAGGATGATCTCTTCAATCCAGCTCCTGGTATTTATAGGCTTTGATTGCAACGGTCATAAATGCTTCAAAGGAAAATAAATCCCGTTTGAATCACTGTCAAATAGTACGCCGTAATTACTGCTCCACTACAAGGTAAATTTCCCATTGACAGAGCTTTGTCGTATTTCCATATCTGTGCAAACAATGAAAAACGGCCTCTGTACATTGTACTATTTACCCAAAATAGTACCTACCTTGTCTCCTTAATTCCAGGCAATAGTACGATCATGATGATCTTTTCTATTTTTAGTATACGATCGTATTTGAATCAATTTAAACTTGCGCCTGAAATTACTTTGATAACCAGCTCTAACTCCAACATCATTGATAATGATACTGCGACTGGAAAAACAATTTAAAGAATTCAACTACTGACCCATGTGTGTTTTTCCATCGACTGGTCCTATGTAAAACAAAACAACTGATTTTCTAGTGCGAGGGCAAAACGTTGTCGTATCAACTTATTCATGCGACATCGTTTTGCTATCATCAAATATCACCAGCTGGTTAATGTTCACTGTAGCTATCTGCTGAAATATATTAACTATTGAAGTGACCAACTGTCTGCTGATTTACTTTAAAGCAAGCATCTGCTGAAATACCAGCGATTGACTAAGCGCAAACTCCATCGGCTGAATCCTAGCGATACCCCAAAACGCCGTCGTTTTTCATTTTCCAACTGAATATTCTAATGCAACTGCTGATTCTCTTCAAGAACTCTTTCTGCTGATTACCCTGACTGGTTCAACTGCTGATATATAAATGTGCACTCCAACGACGTTGTTCCAACTTACTCGGACGGTTTCGTTTTGACTACTTTGAACGCTGTCCTTTTGCAATCCTTATAAAAACACGCTAATTCTCAAATGCTTGCGTTCGAACCTAATACACTTGCTGAAATCAAACCATCACTGATTGCAAACCATCTGCTGAATTCCAACGAATAGTCCAACTGCTGAAAAAACACCACGTCGACTGAAAAAAATGATCTCCTGTTAAATTCTTGTCTTATTTTGTTATCACCAAAACTAATAAATTTGTCCTAACAATTTCCCCCTTTTTGGTGATGACAAAACTTCAGCAGCCGAGATAAGAAGATATGCAGAAATAAATTGCACACGAACTGCTGGTAATCAGACTTTCATTAATCATAGAAATTGTACATAAGAGTTGTACAAAAATTGACAGAGGTCCTATCCTAAAATTTTCTTCTTATTTTCAACATTCTCGCCTCCCTTCTCCTTCTTTCTCTATCTCGTTTAGCTGCTGCCTGTCTTTCAAGATATTCGCTGTTTCTATCAGCAGCCAACACACTTTCTACAATGCGTCTCTACGCCATTTCAACCCTTTGTGCAAAGTCCGGTGTTCTTACAGCACTACCACCGCCTGTACCACTATCTCTGATTTGAACATTCGGAGGCTGCTGGGGTCCTCGGCTGCTACTTTCCCCCTTTTTGTCAGCACTGCCCCGATTAATATAATTGACAAGCTCGCTCAATTGGGCATGAAGAATATTCTGATTTGCCTGTGCCTGACTTTGAAATTCTAGAAGTTGGTGAGAAAGAGCTTCCTTGGTTGCCTCAACATTCTGTTGAACGTCATTCAAGCGCGAGGCTATAATGTCCACTTTGGCATTTACTTCCTGCACCTCCTTTCGAACATCCGCTAGTCCGGTAAAGATAGAAGCATTTTGAGTTAGAATATTTTTGCGGAATTCGTTAAAGCGCAGAGTCTGGACATCATCAATAGTGCGACCTTCTTGGCGTGCTCCCTGAAATAAAATTTTGAAGACTTCTGCTTGTTCGCGCAAGGAGTCACGAAGGCCTTGTTCAATCTTATGCAGATTGGAGGAAATGCCACTTTGAGATTCATTTATCTGCTCCGATATAATGGCCTGAAAATCAGCAAGAGCAGCAGAAAGATCTATAGAGACAGGAGGTAGAGAGGACACGGTAGCATCTAAATCTGTCGAATCAAAATGCAAAGAGGAAGAACTGTCGGCAGAAGTTGGAGAGGACTGGCGCTGATCTAATGAAAACTGTACACTTGGAACAACTGAGACTATATTCTGAGAGATCTGTGCACTTCTGAACGCTGTTCTATTCAACGCAATAGAAGATAGAAAATCTGTAATATCTGCAGTAGGTAGCCAACTAAACAAACTGAAATCAATAAATACTGAGCAAAACTGAGAAACTCTGAATGCAAAAACCGGAAAGTGGCGAGGAGCAACTCGGAAAACTGGTTCACCCACTGGCAATCCTCTACAAAAATTTACAGAACCAACTGGGAGTAGTCTCCTCGAGCTACAGAAAGCAACAACTTCTAAACAAATGTCAGCCCATCTCTTCGTCAATGTCTTAAAGAAATTATTCACTGGTGGGAGAGAGTCATCATATTGGCGCTGGCGAGGAATTTAACTCGAGAGAATTGGCCTGGGAATAGTCACCCACTAATCAGAACAGGGTTCAATAACCCACGTTCCATTAACCTTCTTCATTGTTCGTATCCAGCAGGAAGATCGAGTATTTGTGTTTGAACGGGCGATAACAGCACCTCGATCTCGTGGGATCCCCTCAAAAATCTTAGAACAACAGGTCTTCTTCCATGTAAGACCATGTGCCCGTGCCTCCTTCGTCAATTCCTATAAAACAAATAGGTGAAGATCTGAAAGAAAATCTATCACTCTGAGATCAATCGCTGAAGATCCTTGGCCAGGAACAAAATTGGACCTCCATGATTCCAAGAACTTCCGTACCAGCACCTCTCTATATTTGAGCAAAATGTACAACTTTCGTTGAATAGCGACTTGGGGTGACTCTGTTTCTCCCCAAGACAAAAATTGCTCCTCTTTCTTGTACATTTCCTCTATATTTATGGTTGCCAGTTTCTTCAAACTGAAGGACTTAAAGAATTGAGCTACTTCATCAATTACCTTGGCACGCAAATTTACGAGCATGTAAATATCTGCACAAATCAAAGACAAATGCTCCTTGGCCGGATTGCCCTTAATTGGGTCTTTCTCCACCAAAATGTCCTTTCCTTTATGATCAGCAGGATTTTTAGGAAGGCTGTTTAGAAACCAAGTCCTCTCAGTAACTTCTGGAATCTTTATCTCTTTACCCATTTTGATCTTGGTAATTTCCATGCCAGCAGAAGGCAATGGAACATCAACTGGAATTGTTAGAAGAATGTATTCCAGTAACTTCTGCTCATCGGCATTGAGCAAGTCATCATTTGTTTTCTGAACCACAGGTTACTCCTCTGAACACTGTACCTGCTGGTCTCCACCAGCAGTATCAACATCCATAGATTCTGCTCCTTCATCTTTTCGAAGCATTTCATCAAGGGCTCTATCGAACCAGGTTTCTACTCCAGTACCTGACTTATCATCCTTATCAACGGAAATTGAATCCAACTGGTGTAGAACTTGATTGATAACAGTGTCGGGATCATCGACAACTAAGAAATCTTTGTCAGCAGCTGCCTCTTCAAATTCAAGAACTGATTCAACTGCTTCTACTGATTTAAAAACTGGTTTCTCAGCCTCGATTTCTTCATCAATATCAGCATGAGAGGTAATTATTCGTTCAGCTGCCCACTTAGCAATTAGTTCTTCATGTGTAAGATCAAACCACTGGCTCTCCTCATTTGTATCAGCTGGTTTATCCCGATCAGCATAGGCATCAATTTCAGCAGCAACCTCCCAACACCAACTTCAACTGGTTGATCGGCAGAGATACCTTCCTCTGCTGCTGGTTGCTCAACATGGTCCTCAACAGCAGGAACGTCAGGACATGGCTCAACCATTTGTAAAGGCACAATCTCTTGTGCTACTGCCACCATCTCCGAGGTAGAATGAGAAGTAACAGATTTCTTCTTTATTGTTCTCTTCTTTTTAGCCACTACTGCTCCAACATCAACAGCAGGTCTTTTCTTCAAGGCAGCCTTTGGCTTGGGTGCCCCAGTAGCTTCCTCTGCACCAGCTTTATCATTAAGAGAGACAAATCGGTGCACAGTCTTGTCAGTGAGGATTTTGGAAGCAGGAAACTCTGAAGATTCGCCTAATTCCAGATTTGGAATATTCTCCAGCAGAAGACTTATTTGAACAGCGAAGCCCTTGGCTTGCTTAGACCCTGGAGTCACCATTTTCTTAAAAGTGCTGAAAAATTCTGGCCCAGTTCATCCGTACTCCACAAAAAATTGCTGTCACCAACGAGAACTTCTCTACTGTAATGGCGTTGAAAGACCCTGCCTTCACGGAAATGCTTTCGCCATAATGTCGCAGAGAAGGCGAAACTCAATTTTCATTTGATTCTTCTTTCCCGACAGACTTACCGGCTCACCCGACAAAGAGACGATGCTCCTAGCATAAAAAATTACATCCTTGGGAATCTCTGATAGATCTCCCAAGCCATCTACTGGAAGTTCAAAAGACTCTGCGAACCATTCCTCAGAAATTTCTACCAACTGCCCAGCCACTGTACTGATAATTACACCCTCTTGAACTAAAGCGTTCTCGAAGAAGTCAACTAAATCAGCTTCATAAATTACTGCTGGGCATCCCAGAAAACCTGCAAGGCCGGAAGCCATAAGACCTTGAAACATGGACACCATACATTGGTCATCCATGGCGAGAACTGAGTCAAAATCAACATGCTGAGAGTTGCTGTAGAACGAAGAAGCCATTTCTGATTGTAGATTGTTGAAAAGAACGCCTGTAAAATCTTTGCAATAGAGAGTATGCGCAAGAGAATACGAGAGAAAGCAAATATGCAAGGTAAAAGAGAATGAAGAGATACACGCGGTAAATAAGTAAAGAATGCGAAGAGTTTTTGGAGAGAGAAGATTTCGATGTGACATATCGCATGGTAACAACACGTGTCAACCATCCGTTAGCGCGTACACTGTTGGAAATGATTTGAAAATTTTTCAAACTATTTTGATCGTACGGTGTAAAATATTTTCCAAAATTTTAATCAAACAAAGTACAAATATAGATAGATTCGCGCCAAGGTTATAAAGTCACAACTGGTACAGTAAATGTAAGAACATTACTGCTGGTTTAATATTTCGTTGAGGGTGGCAAGAGCTGGTCACAAATAAGCATCAGCTGTATATATGTAACAACTGAGTATGTCCAGTCGTAGCATATTCAGCTGACGTCACGCTTAACAATCCAGCTCTTGGTTCCCCCTACGGCTGATAATATCCCAACGCAAGAAGCTTACCTCAGCTGATAGCCTGATTGTTCCCCCTGAACAAAGTACTAACAGCTGGTTGAAGCAACGACTGACAACCTGCTAAATGCGTTAGTGCACAAACAGTCAAGTCAATTCAAGAAGACCTAATATGTTTCTAAAATAAGAAAACTTAGCGTCTGGTAGGGGCTTTGTGAAGATTTCAGCAACTTGCTGGTCAGTCGACACATACTCCAGCCGGACATCCTTCTTTAGCACATGGTCTCTTATGAAGTGATGCCTGATGTCAATGTGCTTGGTCCCCGAATGCAGAACAGGGTTCTGGGTGATCGCAATTGCTGAGGTGTTGTCACAGAGAATAGGAGCTTCGGAAGCATCAATGCCATAATCCTTCAATTGATGTTGAATCCAGAGGATTTGAGCGCAACAACTTCCAGCAGCAATATACTCTGCTTCGGCTGTTGACGTGGCAATTGATGTCTGCTTCTTACTAAACCAGGAGATCAGTCGATCCCCTAAGAATTGACACGTTCCACTTGTGCTCTTGTGATCAATCCCGCAACCTGCGTAATCTGCATCACTGTACCCAATTAGTTGAAAGCCGGAGTCTTTGGGATACCAAAGACCCACGTTAGGAGTACCCTTCAAATATTTCAATATTCGCTTTACAGCAATGTAATGCGATTGCTTTGGCTCTGCTTGGAATCTAGCACACATACAGACAGCAAACATAATTTCTGGTCTTCTAGCAGTCAAATATAGCAAAGAGCCTATAATACCACGATACAAAGATACCTCGATGGCAGTTCCAGCTTCATCTTTGTTGAGTTTGATTGTGGAGCTCATGGGAGTCGCTGATGCTGAACTATTTTCCATTCCGAATTTCTTCAGCAGTTCTTTAGTATATTTCGCCTGGTTGATGAATATACCATTCTCCAACTGGCGAACTTGTAAGCCCAAGAAAAATGTCAGATCCCCCATCATGCTCATTTCGAACTTGTCTTGCATCAACTTGGAGAATTTCTTGCACAGTTTGGGGTTAATTGACCCTAAAATAATATCGTCGACATATATTTGAACAAGTAAGATATGATCATCTTTAACGAATTTAAACAATGTCTTATCAACTGTGCCTATAGTTAATTGATGCTCAAGTAAGAATTTTGTGAGTGTGTCATACCAGGCTCTGGGTGCTTGCTTCAACCCATATAGAGCCTTGTCCAGTTTGTAAACAAAATCTGGATTTGTATGATCTATGAAGCCAGGAGGTTGTGCAACATACACTTCCTCTGTCAAAACGCCATTTATAAAGGCACTCTTGACATCCATCTGAAAGACTTTGAAGTCTTTAAATGCAGCATATGCAAGGAACATGCGAATGGCTTCTAATCTAGCTACTGGTACAAAGGTCTCATCAAAATCTATACCCTCCATTTGTCTAAAGCCTTGTGCAACCAGCCTAGCCTTATTTCTTGTTACTACACCATCCTCATTCAGTTTATTCCTAAAGACCCATCGTGTGCCTATAACTGAATGATTTTTAGGTCTAGGTACAAGTTTCCATACTTTATTATGTGCAAATTGATTTAACTCTTCTTGCATAGCGTCTATCCATCTTGGGTCTTCTAAGGCCTCATCTATTACCTTAGGTTATATATGCAAAAGACCTATAACTGAATGATTTTTAGGTCTAGGTACAAGTTTCCATACTTTATTATGTGCAAATTGATTTAACTCTTCTTGCATAGCGTCTATCCATCTTGGGTCTTCTAAGGCCTCATCTATTACCTTAGGTTATATATGCAAAAGAAAAGCAACATCAAAATGATCATACTGAGACAGCTGGCCTCTTGTGCGAACAGGGGATTCGAAATTACCTATGACTTGCTCAGGTGGATGATTTCTATTCCACCGAAGATCAAGTCCAATGGGATTTGTTCTTTGTTGTTCCCCATGTGTTGCTGGATGGTTTGCAACGATTGGATCAGCAGATGCCATTTGATGTTGAATATTGATAATGTCTGCGTTTGCTTCTTGCTGATAAGAAGTGCTTGCTGCTGATTGACCAGCAAGTGGTCTAGATGTGCTCCCGACTGGTTCACCAGCTGGTGGACTCGATATAAATTGAAGAGGACTCGCGAATGGTTGTCCAATAGTTGAGTCTAATGCCGACTAAAAATTCCTTGCGGCTGGTTGTCCAGTTGGTGATTCTAATATTGATTGATGTGTGCTCCCAGCTGGTGCAACTTCTGTTTGAGCAGCATCTTGATTCTTTGTCGCTTCATTTCCTGCAGCTTGCGCACTAGTAGGACACTGATCCTGCGGCTGATTGTCGTTAGTTAAATCAATACCAGCTGGATTACCTGTCATGTCCTGTTGAACATTGTCGTGCGTTATAACAACTGCTGGTTGTTCATCCTCAACTGAATATCTTTGTGGCACGTCGTCGTTTGATTCCTCAAGGGATGTTGATTCCAGACATGAACACAAATCTTGAAGGCTTGCAGCTGAATTTGACTTGAAACTAGTTTCATCGAAAACCACATGAGCGGATTCCTCAACAGTTAAGCTTCTGCTGTTGAATACTCTATACGCCTTGCTCACTGCTGAGTAACCTAAAAATATTCCTACATCAGATTTAGGTTCAAAGGCAGTTAGATGCTTCTTGCCATTGTTATGAATGAAACACTTGCATCCAAACACCCTGAAATATGAAATATCAGGTTTCTTGCCATTCCAGATCTCATATGGGGTTTTATCGTGCATCCTATTAATCATTGATCTGTTCTGAGTGTAACATGCTGTGTTAACTGCTTCTGCCCAAAATTTTTGAGAAATACCCGAATAAGCAATCATAGATCTAGCAGCTTCTTTTAAAGTGCGGTTTCTCCTCTCAGTTAAACCATTTTGCTGAGGAGTTCTAGCTGCAGAAAGCTCATGCTTTATTCCAATATCATCCAGATAAGAAGATAATTTTTTATTTAAAAACTCTGTTCCTTGATCACTCCTTATCCGGTTGACTGTAAAAGATTTGTCATTTTGCAAACGTTTTAAAAGCCTAATCAACTGGTCAGCGGTTTCAGATTTTGCTTTTAAAAACACCACCCAAGTATATTTAGTAAAATCATCAACAATGACTAGGGTGTAGTTCATTCCCCCTAAGCTGGTTATAGAAACAGGACCAAAAAGATCCAAATGCAAAAGCTCTAAGCTTCGGGAAGAACGTTTACCGCCTTTTGTTTTGAAAGTGGATCAAATTTGTTTTCCCAGTTGACATGCTGCACAAATATTGTCCTTAGAAAAACTGATTTTTGGCAGACCATAAACCATATCATGTTCACTCAACTTGGCGAGTGTTTTGAAGTTTAAGTGATTCATTCTTTGGTGCCACAACTAGCTCTTGGAAGAACCAGCTGCAAGGCACAATTGTTCAGGTTCCTGCTGATCTGACCAGTCAATGATGTAGGTATTCCCCGAACATTTTCCTGTGATCTGACCAGTCGATGATGTAGGTATTCCCCGAACATTTTCCTACCAACACAGTCAGACCACTTGGACTCTGAACCGTGCATGTGTGTTGTTGAAACTTGACTATGTAACCTTTGTCACATAGTTGACTAATACTAATCAAATTATATTTAAGATTATCAACAACAAGGACATCAACAATAGAAATATTACCGTGGACAAGCTTACCCTTACCCACAGTGTTACCATATGCATTGTTACCAAACACAATTTTAGCTCCTTTGTGTGGTGTGACGTCTGTTAGCAGCTTTCTATTTCCAGTCATATGCCTAGCACAGCCACTATCCAGGTACCACAATGTTGTTTCAGGTGCTGCTTTGTACCTGTTATCCTACAATCAAACACGCAGCTTTTGGTACCCAATTTACTTGGGTCCAGATTGGATTACCCCTTTCGGGACCCAGACTTGAATCACTTTCACAGTTTTCCGTTTTTGGATCCACAAAAGTCTGTGCAAAAGTACTATGAGATCTTTTGAGTTTAGATTTGACATGTTGACCATATGAATCTCTCCTTGGTTGAGTGTTTTTCCAACCAGTTTTTACCTTCTTTGAGCTACACCACGGATGGTTAGGAACAAACGGTTTTTGACCAGCTTTCACTTTGTCTTTATCCAGTTTGTTCTTTATCCAGTTAGGCTTGAATCTCTCAGGTTTTGAAAAGCCGATACCAACTTTTCCATTATCACTCAACTTTGAAGAGTTCTGATCATCATATTTTACCGACTCAAAACAGTCATATATCACGCTGGCTTTGACAAAATTCATTGTTTTGAACTTGTCATATGCCGGCTGTGACTGAGTACTGGTCTCTCCTTCACTGAATTCACTACCATTGAATCCCAAACCAGACTTATCATTGGCTAGTTTTTGACTCTCATTCAGTTTGTGAAGAGATCTAGAAGACCGATTCCAGGCGCTCACTACTTGCTTCAATACTTAGATTCCAGCTTTGAGCTCACTGGTCTCATATTTCAACTCATCATTCTCAGCTGTTAGCTTACTCAACTCAGTCTTCAGCTCATCAATATCCTCAAGCTCATCAGAACTTGATTCAATCGAACTACTTTTTAGACTCATGTTTTCAGCTTTAGCTTCCTTGAATGACTGAGTAAGCTTCCTGTACTCTTTGACCATGTCATTTAGTGCAGTGACAAGGTCTTCTTGTGTAAATTCAATGTTGGAAAAATCGAATACCTCATCGTCATCTGTTTGGTTAGCCATGAGACAATGAACTTCCTCCTGTTCACTGTCACTTGAAGATGAACTGCTGGATGAAGATTCTGAATCACTATCTGCCCAGTTCTTGGTGCTTTCCTCAGCAACCAGTACTTTTCTGTCATACTTGCGACTGGGTCTTTTGTCTCCTCTTGAGTTCATCCTTTTGTCTCTCGACCTTTCTTTGAATTTGTCTTTGGATTTGTCCTTAGATCTTTCAACAGTTCTTTCATCATCTTCCTCATCTCTCTTGTATCGCTCTTCTCTCTTGTCATCTCGTCTGTATTTGTCATCCTTCCTGGGTCTGTTGCAATCAGCTACAAAATGACCTGGACGATCACAGTTATAACATTTCAAATCAGTACTGAATTTTTCAGATTTATAAACATTATTGAAAGAAGTAGAAGGGTTGAAAGATCTTCTCAAGTATTTCCCAAACTTCTTAACGAAGAAGGACATGACGTCGTCACTGAGCTGGTCGGCAGACTTGCTGGTGCTAGGAGAGCACTGTTCAGTAGTTGTATTTGCTGCCAAAGCTTTCGTTGGTTGGGATGTAGAGGGACCAGCTTCTGTTCTTGTCTCCAACTCAAACTCATAGGCTTTCAAGTTGGCAAACAGATCGTGCAACTCCAGCTTGTTCAAGTCTTTTGATTCCCTCATGGCCATTGTATTCACATCCCACTCCTTGGGCAATGCTCTCATCACTTTTAGTGCCAACTCTCTGTTGCTATGTTCTTTCCCAAGGCTGTTCAACTCAATGACAATTGCACTGAATCTTTCGTCGAACTCAGTCATGGTCTCTCCATCCTTCATCTTGATGGACTCATACTTCTGTTGAGCGACTGTTAGTTTGTTCTCCTTCATTTCATAGCTTCCCTCACATATCTGGATAACTTCTCCCATATATCTTTAGCAGTAGGACAGTTCTTGATCTTGCTGGAACTCAGTCATGGTCTCTCCATCCTTCATCTTGATGGACTCATACTTCTGTTGAGCGACTGTTAGTTTGTTCTCCTTCATTTCATAGCTTCCCTCACATATCTGGATAACTTCTCCCATATATCTTTAGCAGTAGGACAGTTCTTGATCTTGCTGAACATGTTCTTGTCTTTGTCCAGCGTCTTGAATAGTATGTCCTTTGCCACGTTGTCCAGGTTCGCCTTTTTCTTGTCATCACGAGTATATTCGTGTCTAGATTTCTCAAGAAACTGAGGTTCACCATTTGATACAGCAAACGCCAGATTGGGCTTCATTATTTTCAATGGTTCTTCTGTGATGACATACCACATGTCATCATCCATGGCCGCTAGATGTGCTTGCATCCTAATCTTCCAGTCATCATACTCTTCCCTCGAAAACAAAGGAATCTTCTTGTGAGAGATCGACATATTTAGATAATATAACGCACAAAAAGATAGCTGTTCAATAACTGAGATGTGCCTGCTCTGATACCACTTGATGGTCCCAGAAATAGGATCAATAAGTAAATAGGAGTTCAGAAGGGGGAGGTTGAATGAACTCCTTCAATTTTTGAAATCTTTTAAATTGTTTTGCAGCACGGCTTAACTTAAGTCCGAGTTACCAGACTTAAGGTATCTCAGTTTTATGCAAGTTTCTCGGTTAACTTGAAAAGTGCGGAATAAAACCGATTGACTTGTGAACAGTAGTAAACACAATATATAAGTGAAGTATGTAAAAGATAAGGATTCAGGATTTGTTTCTGGAAGTTCGGATATAAATATCCTACGTCTCCCCTTCTTCCTCCTCGGAAGGTATCACTAGAAGATTTGCTGATTACAGGCCTTCTGCAACCAACCGATCACACAAGCAGCACTTGTATGAACTCCTAGACACTTCACAATCTAACACGCAGACGCAACTGCTGATTGTTTACAACACTTGTATATTTTTCGAACTGCTTCACACAGCCAGTTCGTTACAGACTCAGTAAAATATGACAATGAATACACGATATGAGTACTGTAAAATCCTCTGGTTTCTTAAACAAAGAAACTCGATTCAAAGACTGAATCAGAGGATGACTTGAAGATATTTCAGTGAATAACAAAGGTTGTATTCTTCAAGTCTTTGATCTTCGTAAAGATGAATGCAAGGAAAGCTCGAGATACTATTTTGACAGCGTGACCGCAATAGAATAATAGCGAAGGATGATCTCTTCAATCCAGCTCCTGGTATTTATAGGCTTTGATTGCAACGGTCATAAATGCTTCAAAGGAAAATAAATCCCGTTTGAATCACTGTCAAATAGTACGCCGTAATTACTGCTCCACTACAAGGTAAATTTCCCATTGACAGAGCCAATTTGTCGTATTTCCATATCTGTGCAAACAATGAAAAACGGCCTCTGTACATTGTACTATTTACCCAAAATAGTACCTACCTTGTCCCCTTAATTCCAGGCAATAGTACGATCCTGATGATCTTTTCTATTTTGAGTATACGATCGTATTTGAATCAATTTAAAAGTTGCACCTGAAATTACTTTGATAACCAGCTCTAACTCCAACATCGTTGATAATGATACTGCGGCTGGAAAAAAATTGAAAGAATTCAACTGCTGACCCATGTGTGTTTTTCCATCGACTGGTCCTTTGTAAAACAAAACAACTGATTTTCTGGTGCGAGGGCAAAACGTTGTCGTATCAACTTATTCAAGCGACATCGTTTTGCTATCATCAAATATCACCAGCTGGTTAATGTTCACTGTAGCTATCTGCTGAAATATATTAACTATTGAAGTGACCAACTGTCTGCTGATTTACTTTAAAGCAAGAATCTGCTGAAATACCAGCGATTGACTAAGCGCAAACTCCATCGGCTGAATCCTAGCGATACCCCAAAACGCCGTCGTTTTGCATTTTCCAACTGAATATTCTAATGCAACTGCTGATTCTCTTCAAGAACTCTTTCTGCTGATTACCCTGACTGGTTCAACTGCTGATATATAAATGTGCACTCCAACGACGTCGTTCCAACTTACTCGGACGGTGTTGTTTTGACTACTTCCAACGCTGTCGTTTTGCAATCCTTAGCAAAACACGCTAATTCTCAAATGCTTGCGTTCGAACCTAATACACCTGCTGAAATCAAACCATCTACTGATTGAAAACCATCTGCTGAATTCCAACGAATAGTCAACTGCTGAAAAAACACCACGTCGACTGAAAAAAATGATCTCCTGTTAAATTCTTGTCTTATTTTGTTATCACCAAAACTAATAAATTTTGTCCTAACATCGTTGCTATTGAAAGAATCAAGAATCAGCAACCATGACATCAGCATTTCTATTGTTAAGAAGAGCTGGTATCAACAATGATGACGTCAGCATGTCTACTGGAGGAAGCTATGAGCAGCAAAGATGACGTCAGCAATATCAGCAGACAACTATCTGGAAACAGCAACGATGACATCAGCAGTAAGCAACAGTACATTCAGCAGAAAGCTACAGTGATCAGTAGTAGAAGCAATCAGCTGTTGCAATAAGAAGTAAATCAGCAATCGTGACGTTATCATTTCTGTTGATGCAGAATACAAAGAAGAGAGGTTGCTGATGAAGATCGAACAGTGATGATGACATCAGCAGTGATGTCATCACAATCAACAGTCGACAAGAAGCACAAGAGCTATATCAGCGATGATGACGTCAACAGTGATGTCATCACAATCAGCAGTAGACAAGAAGCGCTAGAGCTGGATCAGCGATGATGACGCCAACAGTGACGACATCACAATCTGCAATGATCTACAGTAGAACCAGTCAATGGTACTTGAAGTTGGCAATAGCAAAACGATGTCGTTTGGATAAATGGATACGACAGCATTTTGCCTTCACGCTAAGATTCAGTCGATGGTTTTGTGATGATAAAACCAGCAGGTACTTCTTCTAAAGAAAACCAGCAGGTAGCTACAGTGATCCAGACGCAACGATGAATTCAGCAGTAGCACAAAGACAGAAGAAATCAGCTATTGCGATTAAGATGTTAGCAGAAGATTAATCCAGTCGCAAGCTACAGTGTTGAACAAATTATTGGAGAACATTCAGCTGTTGCAAGCATTAAACTGTTAGGTCGCAATCAACGCTCAAGATGGAAAGAATCAATGGCTGAGATTGAGTCGTGCAAAATGCCTTAAATCAAGGGAACAATATTTGTACTATTCTGGGAAATAGTACAATATACAGAGGAGGGTTGCACACATTTGGAAAGAAGACAAATTGGCCTTGACAAGCGCAGAAGGGATTTGAATCTACTGTCTAACGGCCATATTTAGAGAGAAGCTTTATATACGAAGATTTTGAATAAGACAAGTGATCAATCCATAAGGAACAAAGCTTAGTGCAAAAATAGAGGGAAGAACAAAGGAGAACGAAGCAGTCGACCACCATTAGAGAGGAGCTTACTACGAGCGTCGACTGCTGAGTTCTAATCATCTTTTGTAGAGCATTTCCCTAGTGTGTGAGATGTATTCATTCGAGAGTTGTTACACTGTAAATCTCACACACACAGAGATTCATTCACATTCATTGTATAGTGAATGAATCTCAAAACCCAAACCAATCAGATCCCGTCCAAGCACGACGACGTTAAACTCTGTGTTTGTAGCCTTTCTCACATAGGCGTTAAACAAGTGATTGAGTGAACAGCCGAGGGCTGGTAGAGTCTAGGAGTTCTCGCAGATGTTGGTTGCAGGATCGGGTCTGTACACAATGTATAGATCAAATCTTCTAGTGGAACCTTCCGAAGAGGAAGAAGGGGAGATGTAGGACATTGAAGTTCGAACTTCCATAAACAAATCGATTGAGTATTGTATTCTGTTATTCATTCAGCACTTGCATTTAATTTAGCACGCATAGCAGAAATCACACTTGCACATAGCAAACAGATTTCACATGCTGGTTTTACAGAAATCTGTTTGCGCAAAGCTGTTTTAAAATATTAGGATTCAGTTCTGGTGTTTTCCGCATGATTTTATTTCATACCAGATCTGTCTCCGGTGCTCTGTTTTCTAAATGTTCAAGAACCAGAGGTATTTCTCCTCCGTTGGCAGCGCAAAATTTCAAATGTGTTTAACAGTAGCGCTTGCTAACTCTTAGTTCCTGATTTTCGGACCTAAAATTCAGCAAGTGCGAGTTCTGGCTAGAGAGAGTGGCGTTTCTTGGGCACATCATTTCCAGCAATGGAGTAGAGGTGGATCCGCCTAAGGTTGGGACAGTCAGAGAGTGGGCTGTACCGAGGAATTCATCTGAGATCCGCAGTTTCCTTGGTTTGGCAGGATATTACCGAAAGTTCATCAAGGGCTTTTCATCTATTGCGGTGCCCTTGACTGCGTTGACGAAGAAGAATGCCAGATATATTTGGAGTCCAGAGTTCCAACAGAGCTTCGATACTTTGAAGCAAGCTCTCACATCAGTGCCTGTATTATCTATGCCATCGGGGCAAGGAGATTTTGTGATTTACATGGACGCATCGAAGCTAGGCTTAGGCGCCGTACTGATGCAGAATGACAGATTTATCGCCTACGCCTCGAGACAGTTGAAGGTGCACGAGAGGAATTATCCGACGCACGATTTAGAACTAACGGCAGTTGTCTTTGCACTTAAGATTTGGAGGCATTACCTTTATGGGGAGAAATGCAAGATCTTCACCGACCACAAGAGCCTGAAGTACTTTTCCACGCAGAAGGAGCTGAACATGAGGCATAGGAGGTGGCTAGAGTTGGTGAAAGATTATGACTGTGAGATCAATTATCATCCGGGGAAGGCTAATGTAGTGGCTGACCCTTTGAGTAGGAAGACAGCTGTTATTGCACACATGTCGTCATCTAGACCGCTGCAGCGAGAGATTCAGAGCTTCGGTTTAGAGATCTATACAGCTGGTAGAGCACCGAGATTGAGCACTCTGACAGTACAGTCTACACTTCTGACCGCATCCGCAGTGGTCAGGCTAGCGATGAACAATTACAGAAGTGGATACTGAGAGATGAGGAGAAGGGCAGCAGATTATACACCGTGAGTGATGGGATCGTGAAGTATAGAGGTCGTTTTTGGGTTCCTTCGGAGACTTACTGAGAGAGGTGATCATGTCAGAGGCTCACACAGCACCTTACTCTGTTCACCCAGGGAGCACGAAGATGTATAAGGACCTGCAGCAATTGTATTGGTGGCCGGGCATGAAGCG
>KQ988461.1:89328-100570 GCA_001598015.1 Dorcoceras hygrometricum | reverse complement strand
CGTTTGAGGCATTATATGGTCAAAAGTGCAGATCCTCGATTTGTTGGGAAGAAGTTGGCGAGAGACAGCTTTCTACACCGGAGTTTGTTCAGCACATGAAGAATCAAATTGACTTGATTCGGAGTAGAATGAAAGCTGCTCAAGACCGTTTCTCTAGCTATGGGAACAGAAGACGTCGACCGTTAGAGTTTGAGGTTGGTGATCGTGTGTTTCTCAAGATTTCTCCTTTCAAGAGCGCGATGAGATTCAGATTTAAAGGCAAATTGGCTCCCAGATTCGTTGGTCCCTTTGAGATCATCGAGCGGATTGGACAATTGGCTTATACACTGAGGCTGCCCGAGGAGTTAGCCGCGATGCATGACGTGTTTCATTAATGTTGAGAAAATATGAGCCGGATCTGTCCCATGTTTTGAGAACTGACGAAGTTGAGCTGGATTCTGCCTTGAGTTATGTTGAATATCCAGTGCAGATTTTGGATAGGAAGGAGAAGCAGCTGAGAAACAAGATAATTCCTTTGGTGATGGTCCAATGGAGCAAGCATGGCCGAGAAGAAGCGACCTGGGAAGTTGAAGAGAAGATGAGATAGGATTGGCCTCATCTGTTTGAGAATTGATCGTGTGGAATTTCCAGGTAAATTGCTGATTTTTGCTTCGAATTTAGGTGATTTTGGAGCTGGTTTGAATGTTTGATTGTTTCTGCCTTGGTTTGTCTTTGATTTCGAGGACGAAATCTCTTAAGGTGGGGAGAATGTGAGGATTGAGAAATTCAATTAGTAATTAATCGGATTTTGGGTAGGATTAGTTACGGGTTGAGTTGTTGAATTTCTCTAAGTTTTGGATTCAATTGTAGCGAATTTTGGTGCAAAGCTGTTAACAGCACGCTACTGTAGCTCGCTGCTGGTGGATTTTGAATCAGCAGAGATGACGTAAGCGTGACGCAATGAGATCTGCTGGTTTTGAGTATTGCGTCTGGAACCAGTCGCTGGAGGAATTGTGTTGCGACTGGGTGACCAGCTGCTGGTAGCGATACTCGTGTGTAACGGCATCGTTTAGATTAGTTGATGCGTCGTCGTTTTGTGGTATTTTGCGTAATCAGTCGACTGGTACTTGTTTGAAGAGATTTATACCAGCTCTTGGTCTCATTTCATGCGAAACATGTTGTCTATTGGTGTATCGTTACGGCGTCGTTTGATTTAGTTAAACTTCGCGTTTTGAATATTGCGACTGGGTGACCAGCTGTGGATTTGAGGAACCAGTCGAGGGAGAAACGCGACGCCGTCTGGTTAAGTTGAAACGCTGCGTTTCGAGGTTTGCGTCTGGGTTATTTAGCGCCTTGCGACTGGATAGTTGCGACTGGATTGTTGTGTCTGGTTGTTGCGAATGGTTTGTTGTAGGAAGCATGAGTGCCAGTCGTAAGATTCCTACGGTTCTTGACGACTGGATTGGTGATCAACAGTCGAGAGATTTGTGATGTATATATATAGAGGTGTTGATCGACACTTAGAATAATTGAGAGCCAGATATTCCTTATCTCCTCTTTCCAAACCCTCGAAATAGCTACTGTTCACCGTGATTTTCCATCGCCATTTCCCATCGATTCCAGTCTCTGTTTTTGACGTTCTTAGTGGCGCTGGACTCCTAGAGACTTGCTCTTCCCATTGATACTAGTTTGGAAGTTAAGAGCAACGAGTTGAGAAATCCCGAAGGCCCTGCTCGTTCGTGAATTGCTGGTTTCGTTGAGCAATTTCTGCCGTTGTTTCTGTTGAACTTTTGGGTGAGAATTTCTTGTAGTTTAAGCCTGCGTAGAAGCGTAGAATTTGGATTAGCTTCTGGCTGTAGGTTTAACGTGATTACGATTAGAATTGAGCTAAGATATTAGCTATGTTGTAACAGATTTCAGCTTCCAGGAAGTTCCTGCTGCGTGAATTGAACCAGGAGAAATCTGTTAGGTAATTTTGAGGATTTAAGGTACGAATCGAGCAGCCCTTGGCAGTTTGCGCATGAACGTGTATATATTTCAGGCTATGGATTCGTGAGATGACTGTCTTGTGATTTGCGTGAATCTGGAAATTGAATTGAATTGAATTGATTGAATTATGTTCCTGTTTCACGTATTATGAGCTGTATGCATTGAGAATTGATATTGATTGGCATACATGCATACATATTGGGCCTTTGACAGATTTGCTTAATGACCCAAGCCACGTGGCTGTGACGACCGACGGGTCTCGATGATCACGGACCGATGATTTCCCGGTTGATACACCGTGGTATAGAGGCGATTTGATTTGATTTGCCGGTTGATACACTGGCCTAGTTGACCGATTTCCTTTGACAGCCTCATGCATTCATAGCATTGATTTATAGCATGTTGCATGTTTATCTGCTTTGATAGCTCTTCGTACTGAGGCTTGACCTCGTACTTGTTTCCTGATTTTGTTTTGTTTGGGTCTGTGTTACCCACTTGCAGGAAATCCAGGTAACCAAGCTGGACCGAGTGGAAGTTCAGCTGGTCGATCCCCTCGTCCCTGAGTCCCAGTCTATATATGATATGTATTGAATCGGGGGATGCCCCGTGTTATCTTGTATTGGGGATCTGTATTTGATTGATATTATGTTGTTTCCTGTTGCTTATGAGTTTGAGTTAACTCATATTTTGAGTACTGAACATTTTGAATGTATGATTTGAAGTTCAGGCACATTGTATTTCGAAAAATTTTTAAGCCCTGATTTTAAGCTTCCGTGTTTATGCTCTTATTATGTGTTAATTGTTAGTAATTAGCACGGGGCCTGACATGACCGGCTGACTTGTCGTGTCTGAAGACCACCGAGCTGTGATGGGCTGACGGGTCCTGAAGATCACGGATCGATGATTTCCATCGGCTGATTTGCTGTGCGTGGTATAGGGGCTCGATTGATATGATTGCCAGTTGATACACTGGTCTAGCTATCCGATTTTTGATAGCCCTCATGAATTCATAGCATTGATTATAGCATGTTGCATGTTTAGCTGTTTCGATAGCTCTTCGTACTGAGGCTTGACCTCGTATTCTTTTTCCTACTTTGTGTTGTTTGGGTTTGTGTTACCCATTTGCAGGATCTTCAGGTAACCAAGCTGGACAGAGTGGAGGTTCAGCTGGTCAATCCTCGTTCCCTTGAGTCCCAGTTATATATTTATGTATTGAACCGGGGGATGCCCCGTGTTACTATGTATTGGGGATCTGTATTTGATTGAGATTTATTGTTGTTACCTGAATTGTATGAGTTTGAGTCAACTCATATTTTGATTATGAATATTTTAAATGTATGATTTTACGTTCAGACCTATTTTATTTGAAAATTTTTAAGCCCTGATTTTGCGCTTCTGTGATTATGTGCTTAATTGTGCTATTATTTTTAGTAATTAGCATGGGGCCTGACATTTTTTGGTATCAGAGCCTAACTAGGATAAGCTCGATTTCTTTTGATCACACTCGAATCTAGGCTTTTGATTTGATTTTGATTGACTCTGTGACTTATGTGATCTTTTATCTGTCTATGTGATTATCTGCTTTGAGATGTTACCTCTAGATTTGATTAGATCCCGTCGAGGAGAGGAAGAGGTAGGTCGACTAGACGCCACGAGGAGGAGTCTATGGCGGGTAGTGATGATGATGTTCATCAGGTTGAGAACGTGACTAGGCAGATAGGTGAGATGGAACTAGTCTTAGCATGATTTCAGCGTACGAACCCTCCGACTTTTGCTGCTACTGAGGGTGGTGCATCGGCCGAGGCTTGGCTGGTTCAGATGGAGGAGCTATTTGATACCTTGGAGTACGCTCCTGAGAAGAGACTGAAGTTGGCAGTGCTGCAGTTGAGGGAGAACGCGCAGAGCTGGTGGAGGGGTACTTCTCGTATCCTCCGTGATAGTGGGGCAGTGATTACTTGGGAGAGCTTCTGTGAGGCGTTTCGACAGGAGTATACCCCGGAGTCCTACTACAGTAGCCGTGAGCGTGAGTTTGACAACCTGAAGCAGGGTAACATGCGAGTGGCTGAGTATGCGAGGTAGTTTTCTGCGCTTCTGATTTACATGCCACACGTAGCGAACCAAGAGAGAACAAAGAGGAACAAGTTTCTGAAAGGCTTGAGGCCTGATCTTTATCGGATGGTGTTGTCTGGATCACCTGCGACCTACATTGAAGTTGCGAACAATGCGGTCAACATTGAGGAGAGTTTGATGGAGGCCGATGCTCCGGTGCAGCCGATGACTGGGCGTGCTTTCCAACCGGTGAAGGATTTTTCGCAGTCGTTTCAGTCTCCCCAGGGGTCGCAGCAGTCGAGTCGCCAACATTTTAGGCCTCGAGGGAAGCAGTTCAAGAAGAAAGGCCATTCGAGTTCCTCTGGTTCTGCGCGTTCTGGCTCGGGCAGTGGTTCTGGCAGCGGATCTGGCGGTGGATCTTGTGGACAGTGCAGAGGTAGGAATCCGACTTCGCAGTGTCGTGGAGTTCAGGGATCCTGTCGTAACTGTGGACAGCCTGGACACTTTGTTAGAGAGTGTCCTTTGTTGAGGGGTCAGACTTCAGTCCCAGCGATCAGGATTTCAGCCTCATGAGCCATCTAGGTTTGGAGGACCTTCCCGACCTCAGTTTCAGATTCCCCAGCAGGCTCAGGCGAATGCTTTGAACAGAGAGCAGGCTGAGAAGACGCCTGGAATGGTGATCGGAGGTACATGATTTATTTTTATTTTCCTGCGAGAGTTTTATTTGACACTGGTGCATCACACTCTTTCATATCTGAGTTGTTTGTGTTTGATCATGGGTTGAGTTCTTCCCCATTGTGTGATGTTGTTTCCATGTCTACCCCTGCTAGTGTGAGTTTGTTGTCTCGAGAGGTGGTGATTGATTGCCTGATTAGGTTTGATGAGCATGTTTTGGTTTCAAATCTGATTGTTTTGGGAATCAGAGATTTTGATTGCATCTTGGGAATGGATGTGTTATGTAGCTATAAGGCTGCGGTTGATTGCTTCCATGGTGTGGTGAGATTTCGCCCTGACTCGGGTGAGAAGTGGGATTTCTACGGTGCTGATTCGCGCTCAAAGATTCCTCTAGTTTCTTCCATGGAGATGTTTAGCCTGCTGTCGCTAGGTAATGCGGGATTCATGATCTACGCGCTTGATAGTTCCCAAGAGTCTCGATTAGAGTTGAATGACCTTTCGATCATTCGAGAGTTTCCCGATGTGTTTCCAGATGAGATTCCTGGATTTCCTCCAAGACGTGAGATCGATTTCAGCATCGAGTTGGTGCCCGGTACCGCCCTGATTTCTAGAGCTCCGTATCAGTTGGTGCCCGCAGAGTTGAAAGAGCTGAAGGAACAGTTGAGAGATCTCTTGGAGAAAGGCTTCATTAGACCGAGCATGTCGCCTTGGGGAGCTCCGATTCTCTTTGTGAATAAGAAGGATGGATCTATGAGGATGTGTGTGGACTTTCGGCAGTTGAATAAAGCGACAGTGAAGAACAAGTATCCTTTGCCGAGGATTGATGACTTGTTCGATCAGTTGCAGGGATCGGTCGTTTACTCGAAGATTGATTTGAGCTCTGGTTACCACCAGTTGCGGATTAGAGATGCTGACGTGGCGAAGACAGCTTTTCGGACTCGATATGGGCATTATGAGTTTCTTGTCATGCCGTTTGGGTTGACAAATGCCCCAGCTGTGTTCATGGATTTGATGAATCGCGTCATCAGCGAGTATATCGATCGGTTCGTGATCATTTTCATAGATGACATCCTGGTGTACTCGAGGAGCATGAGAGAGCATAAGGAGCATCTCAGATTGGTGTTGCAGAGACTGAGAGACTCGCAGCTTTACGCCAAGTTCAGCAAGTGTGAATTTTGGCTTGATCGGATTATCTTTTTGGGTCACGTGATTTCGGCGCAAGGGATTTCAGTAGATCCGAGTAAGGTCGAAGCAGTTCTTAACTGGGAGAGACCTAGAAATGTTTTCGAGATCCGCAGTTTCTTGGGATTGGCTGGCTATTACAGGCATTTTATCGAGAAGTTCTCTTCGATAGCCAGGCCTCTGACGCAGTTGACTCAGAAGGATAAGAGATTTGTGTGGACTGATGAGTGCGAGTACAGTTTTCAGTCGTTGAAGGAGAAGTTGACTACTGCTCCTGTTCTGGCTCTACCGTCTTGATCTGGAGGATTCGTTGTGTGCTCCGATGCTTCTCTCAATGGTTTAGGATGCGTTCTGATGTAGACGGGTATGTGATTGCCTATGCGTCTCGACAGTTGAAGCCTCACGAGACGAGGTACCCTGTTCACGATTTGGAGTTGGCTGCGATAGTGTTTTCCTTGAATATTTGGCGGCATTATCTGTATGGTGAAGAATTTGTGGTGTACACCGACCACAAGAGCCTGAAATATATCTTCACGCAGTCCGATCTGAATATGAGGCAACGAAGATGGATGGAGTTGCTCAAGGACTTTAACTGTGAGATTCAGTATCAGCCTGGGCGGATGAACTCAGTTGCCGACGCATTGAGTAGGAAGACCCAGCCTGCGATGCTTTCTTCTTTGAGTGTCTCTAAAGTCTATGAGCAGTTGAGTACTTCTGGTTGGCGTTTTCAGTTCGAGGAAGATTGGTGGTTCCGAACTTGATCGATTTGAAGGAGACCCTTATGAACGATGCACATTGTAGCCGGTATAGTGTGCATCCGGGCAAGAGAAAGATGTACCATGCCTTGAAGTCTCACTACTGGTGGGCAGGTATGAAGAGCGACATCTCTGGTTTTGTTGCTAGATGTCTGAATTGGCAACAGGTCAAGGCTGAGAGAATGAGACCTGGTGGATTGCTACAGATTTTGGAGGTGCCCCAATGGAATTGGGAGCACATTGCCATGGATTTTGTGACTCATCTACCTCGATCGAGCAGGGGATGCGATGCTATTTGTGTGGTAATTGATAGACTTTCGAAGTCTGCCCATTTTCCCTATGATGTGAGATGTTCCATGAAGAAAATGGCAAAACTGTATATCGACCATGTGGTTAGACTGCATGGAGTTCCGGTTTCGATAGTGTCTGACAGAGATCCAAGGTTTACTTCTCGTTTCTGGAAGACTCTGCAAGCAGCGATGGGTTTGAGATTGGCTATGAGTACAACCTATCACCCACAGACGGATGGTCAGTCTGAGCGGACTATTCAGACTTTAGAGGATATGCTGCGTGCAGTGGTGATGGATTTCAGTGGTGGCTGGCAGGATTCCTTGTCCTTAGTTGAGTTTTCGTATAATAACAGCTACCAGGTGACTATCGGAATGGCTCCGTCTGAGGCGTTTTATGGTCGAAAAGGCAGATCTCCAATCTGTTGGGAAGAAGTTGGTGAGAGACAGCTTTCTACCCCTGAGTTTGTGCAGCACATGAAGGATCAGATTGATTTGATTCGGAGTAGAATGAAAGCTGCTCAAGACCGTTTCTCTAGCTATGCTAACCGAAGACGTCGACCATTGGAATTTGAGGTTGGCGATAGAGTATTTATGAAAGTTTCTCCTTTCAAAAGCGTGATGCGCTTCATATTTAAAGGCAAATTAGCTCCTAGATTCGTTGGTACCTTCGAGATTCTTGAGCGGATTGGACAGTTGGCTTATCGATTGAGGCTGCCTGCTGAATTAGCAGCGATGCATGATGTTTTCCATGTGTCAATGTTGAGGAAATATGAGCCAGATCCATCCCATGTGTTGAGAACCAATGAAGTTGAGCTGGATTCTGCCTTGAGTTATGTTGAATATCCAGTGCAGATTTTGGATAGAAAGGAGAAGCAGCCGAGGAACAAAGTAGTTCCGTTGGTGATGGTCCAATAGAGCAAGCATGGCAGAGAAGAAGCAACTTGGGAACCGGAAGAGAAGATGCAGCGGGAATGGCCGCATCTGTTTGAGTAGATAGATGTATTAGTTTCGGTTTCTGGTTGTGTTTTCCATAGTTCTTGTTTATGAATTGTCCAGTTATCTTGAACTCCTGGCTTTGAATCAGATGAATTCCGGTTTTGTATCCTGCTTTTGAGTTGAATTGATTAAATTCTTCCATGAGTTTGCCTTTGATTTTGAGGACAAAATCTCTTAAGGTGGGGAGAATGTGAGGATTGAGAAATTCGAATAGTGATTAATCAGATTTTGTAGGATTAGTCGCAGGATTTGGAGTGGTCGAATTTCTCTAAGTATGGTATCAGCCGCAGTGAAATTCTTAGAGTCAACGCGGGTCAACGCTACTGTAGCTTGCAGCTGATAGAATTTTATTTAGATAGTTACTGTAGAGTGTGAGATGTACGTCGTCGTTTCGATTGAAGAGGTTGCTGCTGGCAGACGTTGCATTTAGCGCGAGAGTTAGCGAGAGAGTGACGCGTGTTGGTCAACATTTTTGAGTATTGACTACTAGAACAGCAGATGCGTGAGTAAAGGAGTGGCCAGCTGATGGTTTGAAGAACCAGTCGCGAGACATATGTTGACAGATAGGATGATGTATCCTGTACGATGTCGTTTTCATATGTTGAAACGCTGCGTTTTGAGTATTGCGTCTGGTACCAGTCGCGAGAGAATTGTTGTGAAGAATGTGTTGCGACTGGGTAACCAGCTGTTGGCAGAAGTGATTGCTTCACCGTTACGGCGTCGTTTGGATTAGTGATGCGTCGTCGTTTTGACTTGTTTTGCGTAACCAGTCGACTGGTGGTTTTTGTAAAGGATCTGTTACCAGCTTTTGGTTGCTTTGCAAGAAAGATCTGTTGTCATCTGGTGGAGCGCTGCGACGTCGTTTGAGTTAGTTGGAACGGTGTTGTTTTGACATTTCTTTTGAGAATGCAACGACTGATTGTTGCGTCTGGTTTTGTTGTGGGCAACGACTGGTTTTGTTAGCAGATTTCTACTGTTCACGTCGACTGATTATTTTTGAGACCAGCAGACGTTGGATTTGGGAGATATATAGATAAGTGTTGATCGACACTTAGAAATATTCTGAACCCGATATTTCTTATCTCCAACTTTCAAACCCTCGTTGAGCTACTGTTCACCCGAACATTTCTTCCTTAGATTTCCGCCGTTCTCCGCCGATGATTTGAGTGATTTTGGTGGCACTGGAATCCCTGAGACTTGCTCTTTAGATTGATAACCAGTTGAGGCTATAGAACGACTTTGTAGAGGATCGCGAAGTTGCTCGATTTCTCTGTCCAGTGGAACCCGATAGTTCTTCAGTTGGTTTCGACTTTTGGGTAAGGATTTCCTACTGATCTAAGCTTAGTAGCGACTGCTAGTGCTTTGTTTGGAAGTAGAACTGGATCCGAGTTCTTGACCGTAGGAAATTATAAGCATTGAAGTTTAGATCTGAGTTAGATATGAACTAAGAATGAGATGCATTGTACATATTTGAGTTCCAGAGAAGTCAGTTGCCAAGGGGTGTGATTGCCGTGTTAGAGTAGATGCCCAACTAGCCAACTTGTGGCATGTGGGTTTTATTGACTCTTTGTATTACGATCTTTATTTATGAAATTCGCATTTCTATTATGGAGTTCTTTATTTTCATTATGTTATAATGTTAACAATTGTGTTGGATAAAGACCTAGAATGCACCATAGTGTATGTTATGTGATAGTGGATATGATGGCTATCATGAAACACATCTAATAGTCACTGTGTATTCTGAACTCGTTCCTAGTCGATTGGACCGTCAAAACGAGGATAAGGCAGCCCGAGCTTGATACTAGCATCTGCGATGCGAAGTACCACGTTTCATTGGTAGGGAACATTGTGATGATCTGAGCATGCAGATGGATAGTGACCTGGTGATCTATCGAACTTCCCTCGTTCGTACTTTCAAAGTGGTTACCATTTGTCGAGTGGATAAGTCCGAGGTCTTGGTTGTACTGATTAGTCCTCATTACTCGAAACGTCATTGAGACTCTACATGATAGGTGCCTCACTTTGACCGTTTACCGACTCAGTTGGGGTCATTAGGTGGCGGGATTGGGTGAGGACCCGATGCATGTAGGAGTCGATGCTTCGGTGTCGAGGATTCACCGCTCGGTTTTATGCGTGGATATCCTATGATATCTGAGGAGGTAATAGTGTGATAAATCTCTGGCCAGAGTACTAGATGTGTTTTAGGTAAATCGGTTTACCTAGTAACACTCGTGATGTCACTATTTGATCTTTGAGATGTATGCATAGTTATCGGATCTCTAGCGACTCTCGATATACCAATGGTCGTTGATCTAATAGGGATATATATGTGTTGAAAGGACCGTACTGTACGCTAACCATGACCAACTGGTTCTTGCAGGCACTATCAGTGATACCTAGGGGATCATGGGGCAATGTTGCTAGACGCTTGACCATGATCCGATGGGTAAGTCCGAAATTGTGATTTCGGAGTCGCAATGGTTGTGAGCCCACGGCTAGCTGTATCCCTGAACCATTGAGGGTCACACAAGTACTGGATTCACGATTCCCGCACGGAAACTAAACTCAAATTGCGATTTCCCTAAAGGTGAGGGGCTAAACTGCAATTTTGGACTAGGTGGTCTGAAAAATTGTTTTCACATCAGAATACTCAGTTTAGGAAACTGTGTAGATTGGTCCGATCAGATCGTCGATCGGAGTTATGATGAAGCCACGGTGATTGAAATGAACCGAATGTTCATATGGATCTGGGCCTGACCCAAGCCCATTGGGCCGGTCCTAGCCCATCACTAGTCTACATATGCATGGCCTAGGGTTGATGTATGACACACCACACAACACAAAACCCTAGTCTCCAAGCGCCGCCCACCCCTCTCCTCCACGCCTCTCTCTGCCGCCGCCGCCTTGCCGCCGCGTCGCCGCCGCTTGCCATGATCGGACTTGTTCCGATCACCTTGTCGTGGAGATTCCATTCGTGGCAAATTCGTCAGCTCTTCTAGTGCAGACTGACGAAGGAGTCCTGTTTCCAGTCGTGGATCGGATTAGGAGATCTACCGCCGCCTACTGTTGAAGTGCCAGATTCCCTGTGAATCTGGTCGGAGCCAGGCGCCTAGACGCCAGCAAGGTAACGCTCTAAAACATCCTATGTATGTTTTATTGCATTTCCAGTCGTGGACCGGATTAGGAGATCTACCGCCGCCTACCGTTGAAGTTCCAGATTCCCTGTGAATCTGGTCGGAGCCAGGCGCCAAGACGCCAGCAAGGTAACAATTCAAACACCCTATGGATGTTTATTGTTGATTTATGTTATGTATTGAACGTTTC
>KQ988461.1:63533-83365 GCA_001598015.1 Dorcoceras hygrometricum | reverse complement strand
AGATTTGAGTTCCAGAGAACGGATCCGCCACTGCGCCAACATGCCGTGCCCTATTTCAAATCTGTGAGGTAGAATTCAGCTGTTGAAGGTACGAATTGAGCAGATTTAACAGCTTTGAGCGTTGACATGGCTGTGATCGATGTTATGAACCTGCTGATCTAATTATGTGAATTTACGTGGCAGTCTGTTGCATTGTTTGAATTGTATATGGTGTTTCACGTAATGAATTGTATGCATTGTGCATTGATTATTGAATTGGCATTCATGCATACATATTGAGCCTGACAGATTGATTGATGACCTGATTGAGAGCCACGTTGCGACTGGATGACTGAGTTGTCGTGCCTGAAAAGTCCAACACTATCATCGGAGTGGTGACCGACTGACTTTTCGTGTCTGAAGACCACCGAGCTGTGATGGGCTGACGGGTCCTGAAGATCACGGACCAATGATTTCCACCGACTGATTTGCCGTGTGTGGTTAGAGGCTCGATTGATATGATTGCCAGTTGATACACTGGTCTAGCTATCCGACTTTTGATAGCCCTCATGCATTCATAGCATTGATTATAGCATGTTGCATGTTTAGCTGTTTCGATAGCTCTTCGTACTGAGGCTTGACCTCGTATTCTTTTTCTTGCTTTGTGTTGTTTGGGTCTGTGTTACCCATTTGCAGGATCTTCAGGTAACCAAACTGGACAGAGTGGAGGTTCAGCTGGTCGATCCCCGTTCCCTTGAGTCCCAGTTATATATTTATGTATTGAACCGGGGGATGCCCCGTGTTACTATGTATTGGGGATCTGTATTTGATTGAGATTTATTGTTGTTACCTGAATTGTATGAGTTTGAGTCAACTCATAGATTATGAATATTTTGAATGTATGATTTTACGTTCAGACCTATTTTATTTGAAAATTTTTAAGCCCTGATTTTGCGCTTCCGTGATTATGTGCCTAATTGTGGTATTATTTTTAGTAATTAGCACGGGGCCTGACACAATTGTACGATTCTGTTATGGCCATCGATCTTTTAAAATTTGAGTATTTGATCGTATTTGAATCAATTCATTGTTTGTGCCTGAATACTTTCTATTGAGTAGATCTTTCTCTCATAAAGACAATAGATAAACCATCGCTGATAATTGTCCTTTCTGAATACATTAAAATATCTGACCACTTGCAATCTCAGATAAACTGACGTCATCATATCTGTTAAATGTACTGTAGCAATATCTGTTGAATATACTATCTGTTAAGAATGACGTCACAGTTTCTGATAACCATAATATGAACATATCTGTTGACAGCAACCTTCGCTATTATATGTTAGACATATTGTCATGGTTATCAAAACACGAACACTATCTGTTGTCAGCAACCATGAGTGATAACGGTACGGTATCTGATGGCAGCAACTGTTAGATATCTGTTGGTCATATTGCAACGTATCTGATTTCCAATGTGCGAATCTTTCTGTTGAAAACAACTATCATTGATTCAATAACGAAGTCTGTTGCCAGATACAATCACTCTTAATGCACTTTCAACAGTAGGTAATTGGCCCGATAACCCGAATAACTGAACCGATAACTCAACTGTTCCAAACCCAAATCTGAACAACCTGATAACATCTCTGAAATATAAACAGATAACTGTTGTCAGCACCTCTGATGTCCTTGAGATAGATTACTCGAAATTCATCGATAAGTCCAATTCTTTTCTTATTTTTGTTATCACAAATCTTATAAATTTTATCTTAACAATTTCCCCCTTTTTGGTGATGACAAAACTTAGCAGCCTTTAGATTTAATAGATGATCAAAGGTAAAAGAGAAAGCGCAAGGTCTGCTGAAATTAAGAAATTTCATTAACTTAAAATAGTACAAAAGATTTGTACACAAGATTCTAATCCTTTCCAGGACACCAAAATTTAGCGCTTCTTCTGGGAATCAGACTTGGTCTTAAGTCCATACGCTCATCACTGTCATATCGCCTTCTGTTCGAATGACCACTTCTATTACCAGAAATACGCCTTTCATCGCTTCTTCCTCTGCCTCGATCTTCTCTGCTCATACTACCACTAAATCTGTCCACAATAGTTCTACCACCGCTACCACCGCCATCACTACCACCGCCTTGATCATCAAAAGGGGGCTGAGGTCTGCTGCTACTTCCTTCCCCCTTTTTGGCATCACGGCCTCTTATATAATCGACGAGATCACCAAGCTGGGTGGAGAGGGTCAAATTGTCAGGCCCCGTGCTAATTACTCACAATTAACACATAATAAGAGCATAAACACGGAAGCTAAAAATCAGGGCTTAAAAATTTTTCGAAATCATTTGGGCCTGAACGTAAAAACATACATTCAAAATATCGATAATCAAAATATAAGTTAACTCAAACTTATACAATCAGGTAACAACAACAACAATTCAAATGGAATACAGATCCCCAATACACAGAAACACGGGGCGATCCCCCGGTTACCAGTACATATCATAAATATAACTGGGACTCATGGGAAAGGGGATCGACTAGCTAGAACCTACACTCTGTCCAGCCTGGCTACCTGCTCGGGGCATCCCCCGGTTCAGTACATATCATAAATATAACTGGGACTCATGGGAAAGGGGATCGACTAGCTGAACCTACACTCTGTACAGCCTGGCTACCTGAAGATCCTACAAATGGGCAACACAGACCCAAAACACAAAAGCAGGAAAAACAAATACGAGGTCAAGCCTCAGTACGAAGAGCTATCAAACAGCTAAACATGCAACATGCTATAAATCAATGTCATGAATGCATGAGGGCTATTAAAGAATCGGATAGCTAGACCAGTCCATCAACTGGCAAATCCAATCAAGCCTCTAGACCACGCACAGCCAATCAGCCGGTGGAAATCATCGGTCTGTGATCATCGGGGCCCGTCAGCCCATCACAGCTCGGTGGTAGACACTCGAATCCGGTAGTCACCACTCCGATGATAGCGTTGGACTTTTCGGGCACGACTCATCAGTCGGCCAGTCACAAGGTGGCACCCAATCAGGTCATCAAATCAATCTATCAAGGCTCAATATGTATGCATGTATGCCAATCAATATCAATGCTCAATGCATACAATGCACAATACGTAAAACAGAACATATCAATCAAATCAACATGTCAGTTTCACGTAAGACACAACAGCAAGTCTCACAACATCAATCATAGCATGTTCACGCCTAAAGCTGCTAAGGGCTGCTCAATTCGTACCTCAACTGCTTCAAACTACCTCAAATCAAAGCTCCAGAAATCTGAACCTGCACCTGAACACCAACACACGATGCACAAATTCAGGGAAAGCACCAACAACTCACGGCCCTACATAAGAACCCACAGCTAGGATTTCACATACACAAACCAGCCTTCAATCCTACCCAAACAACTTAACAGGAATCTTAAAACAAGGTTAGGAACAAGATTCCACAACAGGATCCGAAAGCTACCTGCACGCACCACACACAGTCACAAAACCAGTAGCTTCGCGTTCTCGTTCCAGCTCACTACAGCCTCCAAGATGGGTATGAAATGAAAGAGCTCTTCAAGAGGTTTCCAACGCTACCTGAAACATGAAAAACGGTGGCCGGAATCAACCGGAAATTGCCGGAGAAGCTCATGGTGAACAGTAACCCGAGGGTTTGAAAGAACAGAGGAAGTCGGGAGAACAATTTCTAAGTATGTGATCTATATCAATAATTGAAGGCCACGCTTCACATATATATAAATCCTCGAGAAATCTGATTAAATCAATCACCGACACAACCGGAAATTGACCGGAGAAGCTCATGGTGAACAGTAACCCGAGGGTTTGAAAGAACAGAGGAAGTCGGGAGAACAATTTCTAAGTATGTGATCTATATCAATAATTGAAGGCCACGCTTCACATATATATAAATCCTCGAGAAATCTGATTAAATCAATCACCGACAAAAACAGATTCCACCCTCACGCTCGCTCAAGCCGTGGAGAAATCTGAACAATAAAAATAATGTTGGAGAAATCTGAAACGCTAAAGCCAAACGCTGGAATCTGGTCGCTAACCAAAACAATGCTGCAAGCCACGGTGAAATCTGGAAATCAAATGCGCTAAAATTTGATTGCTTAACACTGGTGAAATCTGAAGTACAACGCTATGCATTGTCCCGCGCCAATGCTCAACAGATCCCTCTCACGCAAACAGATCTCTCGCTAGCGCTAAACCGATACGATGCCGTTGCAACTTATCTAAACGACATCGTTCTGAGCTCAATACAAAACACACGGGCAGATCTCAAAATCAGATCCTAGCGCTAACGCAAAACCAGATCTCTCCAAACGACGACGTACTGGCGTCTTCAATAAAAACACACCGCGCAGACTTCTATACACAAATGCAACAGATCTCATCTACAGTACGCACGTCCAGATCTCTCGAAACGACAGCGTTTCGAAACACACGCTACAAAACGCGCTACGCACCAGCTTTCTCAAAACTCAACCAGATCTCACGGATGCCGAACAAATTTCACCTCAAAACAGATTTCTTCGAAATTTCAGATTTCAACTCAAAATTTCCGAAATATCCAGAATTGTTCTAAATGTGATTTCCGACCCGAAAATGAAAACGAAACTTTCAAATAGAATTCTGAACATGCAGAATTTCTCAAAAACTCGATTAATTCAACAATTAATCCTCTAATTAAATTTCCAGGTCTCACATTTCTCCCCCACTAAAAAGGATTTCGTCCTCGAAATCAAAGGCAAACAAGGCAGAAACAATCAAACATGCATATCAGCACAAACACTACTCCGGGCAGATCTCAAAATCAGATCCTAGCGCTAACGCAAAACCAGATCTCTCCAAACGACGACGTACTGGCGTCTTCAATAAAAACACACCGCGCAGACTTCTATACACAAATGCAACAGATCTCATCTACAGTACGCACGTCCAGATCTCTCGAAACGACAGCGTTTCGAAACACACGCTACAAAACGCGCTACGCACCAGCTTTCTCAAAACTCAACCAGATCTCACGGATGCTGAACAAATTTCACCTCAAAACAGATTTCTTCGAAATTTCAGATTTCAACTCAAAATTTCCGAAATATCCAGAATTGTTCTAAATGTGATTTCCGACCCGAAAATGAAAACGAAACTTTCAAATAGAATTCTGAACATGCAGAATTCCTCAAAAACTCGATTAATTCAACAATTAATCCTCTAATTAAATTTCCAGATCTCACATTTCTCCCCCACTAAAAAGGATTTCGTCCTCGAAATCAAAGGCAAACAAGGGCAGAAACAATCAAACATGCATATCAGCACAAACACTACTCAAATTCGAAACAAAAACCAGAAATTTACCTGGAAAAATCTGCACGATCAGTGCTCAAAAATATGAGGCCAGTCTTGTCTCCTCTTCTCCTCAACTTCCCAGGTTGCTTCTTCACGGCCATGCTTGCTCCATTGGACCATCACCAATGGAATTATCTTGTTTCTCAGCTGCTTCTCCTTCCTATCCAGACAAGGGCAGAAACAATCAAACATGCATATCAGCACAAACACTACTCAAATTCGAAACAAAAACCAGAAATTTACCTGGAAAAATCTGCACGATCAGTGCTCAAAAAGATGAGGCCAGTCTTGTCTCCTCTTCTCCTCAACTTCCCAGGTTGCTTCTTCACGGCCATGCTTGCTCCATTGGACCATCACCAATGGAATTATCTTGTTTCTCAGCTGCTTCTCCTTCCTATCCAGAATCTGCACCGGATATTCGACATAGCTCAAGGCAGAATCCAGCTCAACTTCGTCGGTTCTCAAAACATGGGACGGATCTGGCTCATATTTTCTCAACATAGACACATGAAAGACATCATGCATCGCTGCTAATTCCTCGGGAAGCCTCAATATATAAGCCAACTGTCCAATCCGCACAAAAATCTCAAAAGGACCAATAAATCTGGGAGCCAATTTGCCTTTAAATCTGAATCCCATAACACTCTTGAAAGGAGAAATCTTGAGAAACACACGATCGCCAACCTCAAACTCCAAAGGTCTGCGTCTTCTGTTAGCATAGCTAGAGAAACGTTCTTGTGCAGCTTTCATTCTACTCCGAATCAAATCAATCTGATCCTTCATGTGCTGAAAAAACTCCGGTGTAGAAAGCTGTCTCTCGCCAACTTCTTCCCAACAAATTGGGGATCTGCACTTTCGACCATACAACGCCTCAAACGGAGCCATTTCGATAGTCACCTGGTAGCTGTTATTATACGAAAACTCAACCAAGGATAGCAAATCCTGCCAGCTACCGCTGAAATCCATCATAATTGCACGCAGCATGTCTTCTAAAGTCTGGATAGTCCGCTCAGACTGTCCATCTATCTGTGGGTGATAGGCCGTACTCATAGCCAATCTCGAACCCATAGCTGCTTGCAAACTCTTCCAAAATCGAGAAGTGAACCTTGGATCTCTGTCGGACACTATCGAAACCGGAACTCCATGCAATCTAACCACATGGTCGATGTACAATTTCAACATTTTCTTCATAGAACACCTCACATCATAGGGAATGAAATGGGCTGACTTCGAAAGTCTATCAATCACAACCCAGATCGCATCGCATCCCCTACTCGATCGAGGTAGATGAGTCACGAAATCCATGGCGATGTGCTCCCAATTCCATTGGGGCACCTCTAAACTCTGCAGCAAACCACCAGGTCTCATTCTCTCGGCCTTGACCTGTTGTCAATTCAGACATCGAGCAACAAAACCAGAGATGTCGCTCTTCATACTTGCCCACCAATAGTGAGACTTCAAGGCATGATACATCTTCCTCTCACCCGGATGCACACTGTACCGACTACAATGAGCTTCATTCATGATGGTCTCTTTCAAATCAATCAGGTTCGGAACCACTAATCTCGCACGAAATCTCAGACATCCATCCGAAGAAACAGAGAAATCAACAGAGTGACCATTCTGGGCCTTAATCCTCAACTCATGGATGTAGGGATCAGTCCTCTGTGCCTCCCTGATGTCATGCAAAATCTGTGGCTCAACCTGAATCGTAGAAACCATGAAGTACTGATCACTCGGCTGAAATCTCCAATCGGAAGTACTCAATTGCTCATAGACTCTCGAAGCATTCAAGAACGAAAGCATCGCCGGCTGGGTCTTTCTACTCAATGCGTCGGCAACTGAGTTCATTCGCCCAGGCTGGTACTGAATCTCACAGTTAAAGTCCTTGAGCAACTCCATCCATCGCCGCTGCCTCATGTTCAAATCCGACTGCGTGAAGATATATTTCAGGCTCTTGTGGTCGGTGTACACCACAAATTCTTCACCATAAAGATAATGTCGCCAAATCTTCAAGGCAAACACTATCGCAGCCAACTCCAAATCGTGAACAGGTTACCTCGTCTCGTGAGGCTTCAACTGTCGAGACGCATAGGCAATCACGTACCCGTTCTGCATCAAAACGCATCTCAAACCATTAAGAGAAGCATCGGAGCACACAACGAAACCTCCAGATCCAGACGGTAGAGCCGACACAGGAGCAGTAGTCAACTTCTCCTTCAACGTCTGAAAACTGTTCTCGCACTCATCAGTCCACTCAAATCTCTTATCCTTCTGAGTCAACTGAGTTAGAGGCTTAGCTATTGATGAGAACTTCTCGATAAAATGCCTATAATAGCCAGCCAAACCCAAGAAACTACGGATCTCAGAAACATTCCTAGGTCTCTCCCAGTTAAGAACTGCTTCAACCTTACTCGAATCTACTGAAATCCGTTGTGCCGAAATCACATGACCCAAAAAGATAATCCGATCAAGCCAAAATTCACACTTGCTGAACTTATACTCGCTGAACACGCGATTCATCAAATCCATAAAGACAGCGGGGGCATTCGTCAACCCAAACGGCATGACAAGAAACTCATAATGCCCATATCTAGTCCGGAAAGCTGTCTTCGCCACATCAGCGTCTCTAATCCGCAACTGGTGATAACCAGAGCGCAAATCAATCTTCGAGTACACTACCGATCCCTGCAGCTGATAGAACAAGTCATCAATCCTCGGCAAAGGATACTTGTTCTTCACCGTCGCTTTATTCAAATGTCTGAAATCCATGCACATCCTCATAGATCCATCCTTCTTCTTCACGAAAAGAATCGGAGCTCCCCAAGGCGACATGCTCGGTCTGATGAAGCCTTTCTCCAAGAGGTCTCTCAACTGATCCTTCAGCTCTCTCTACTCTGCTGGCGCCAACCGATACGGAGCTCTAGAAATCGGGGCAGTACCGAGCACCAACTCGATACTGAAGTCGATCTCACGTCTCGGAGGGAATACATGGATCTCGTCTGGAAACACGTCGGGAAACTCTCGGACGATCGGGATATCACTCAACTCCAATCGTTGCTCTTGGGAACTATCAAGCGCGTAGATCATGAATCCAGCGTTACCTAGCGATAACAGGCTAAAAATCTCCATGGCGGAAACCAGCGGAATATTCGGACGTGAATCAACACCGTAGAAATCCCACTTCTCACCCGAATCAGGGCGAAATCTCACCACACCATGGAAGCAATCAACTGTAGCCTTATAGCTAGACAGTACATCCATCCCCAAGATACAATCAAAATATCTAATCCCCAAAACAATCAGATTCGAGACTAAAACATGCTCATCAAATCTAATCAGGCAATCAATCACTACCTCTCGGGACCAAAGACTCACACCAGCAGGAGTAGACACAGACACGACATCACATAATGGGGATGAACTCAACCCATGCTCAAACACAAACAACTCAGATATGAAAGAATGTGATGCACCTGTGTCAAAAAGAACTCTCGCAGGATAATCGAAAATAAAGCATGTACCTCCAATAACCATGCCAGGCGTCTCCTCAGCCTTCTCTCTAGTCAAAGCGTTCGCCTGAGACTGTTGGGGAATCTGAAACTGGGGTCGATAAGGTCCTCCAAACCTAGACGGCTCACAAGGCTGAAATCCGGATCGCTGGGACTGAGCGAAAGGCTGCTGTCGCTACGAAGAACCACCAACAGAACCCTGCTACGACTTTCCAGAAGACCACCCTCCTATCGAAGGACAGGCCCTAGAGAAATGTCCCGACTGACCACAAAGATGGCAAAGTCCTCGAACTCCATGACACTGCGAAGTCTTATGTCTCGCTCCGCACTATCCACAAAATCCACTGCCAGAACCACTGCCTGAACCGCTGCCTGAACCAGAACTCACGGAACCAGAGGAACTCGAGTTGCCTTTCTTCTTGAATTGCTTCCCTCGAGGTCGGAACTGATGGAGACTCGACTGCTGTGACCCCTGAGGAGACTGATACAACTGCGACACCGCCTGTGCTGGCTGAGAAGCACGTGCGGTCGTCTGCTGTATCGGAGCCTCAGGATCCATCAAACTCTCCTCAATATCAACCGCATTGTTCATAGCTTCCATAAAGGTCGCCGGGGACCCAGACAGCACCATCCGGTAAAGATCAGGTCTCAAGACCTTCAAGAATTTGTTCCTCTTCGTCCGCTCTTGGTTCGCTACATGTGGCATGTACACCAACAGCGCTGAAAACTGCCTCGCATACTCGGCCACTCGCATGTTACCCTGCTTGAGGTTGTCGAACTCTCGCTCTCGGCTGGCGAAGTAGGACTCCGGGGTATACTCCTGACGAAACACCTCACAGAAGCTCTCCCAGGTGATCAACGCCCCACTATCACGAAGCATCCTAGAGGTACCTCTACACCAGCACTGCGCGTCATCCCGCAACTGCAGCACTGCCAACTTCAACCTCTTTTCCGGAGCGTACTCCAAGGTATCGAATAACTCCTCCATTTGGACTAGCCAATCCTCAGCCTTCGTACCACCCTCAGTAGAGTAGGACTCCGGGGTATACTCCTGACGAAACACCTCACAAAAGCTCTCCCAGGTGATCAACGCCCCACTATCACGAAGCATCCTAGAGGTACCTCTACACCAGCACTGCGCGTCATCCCGCAACTGCAGCACTGCCAACTTCAACCTCTTTTCCGGAGCGTACTCCAAGGTATCGAATAACTCCTCCATTTGGACTAGCCAATCCTCAGCCTTCGTACCACCCTCAGTAGCAGCAAACGTTGGAGGGTTCGTACGCTGAAATCGAGCTAAGACTAGTTCCATCTCACCTATCCATCGAGTTACATCATCACCCGATGAACATCCTCGTCACTATCTGGAGCCCTAGACCCCTCAGCGGAACGTCTAGATCTACATCTCCTCGGCGGCATCTACACAAGTATAGAGGTAAGGCTAACAACAGATATAACATCAAGGCAGATTAATCACATAAGTCAAAGAGTCAATCAACAATCAATTCAAAACTCTGTGCCTAGACTCGAGTGTGATCAAAGGAAATCGAGCTTATCCCAGTTTAAACTCTGATACCAAAAATGTCAGGCCCCGTGCTAATTACTCACAATTAACACATAATAAGCGCATAAACACGGAAGCTAAAAATCAGGGCTTAAAAATTTTTCGAAATCATTTGGGCCTGAACGTAAAAACATACATTCAAAATATCGATAATCAAAATATAAGTTAACTCAAACTTATACAATCAGGTAACAACAACAACAATTCAAATGGAATACAGATCCCCAATACACAGAAACACGGGGCATCCCCCGGTTCAGTACATATCATAAATATAACTGGGACTCATGGGAAAGGGGATCGACTAGCTGAACCTCCACTCTGTCCAGCCTGGCTACCCGAAGATCCTGCAAATGGGCAACACAGACCCAAAACACAAAAGCAGGAAAAACAAATACGAGGTAAAGTCTCAGTACGAAGAGATATCAAACAGCTAAACATGCAACATGCTATAAATCAATGTCATGAATGCATGAGGGCTATTAAAGAATCGGATAGCTAGACTAGTCCATCAACTGGAAAATCAAATCAAGCCTCTATACCACGCACAGCCAATCAGCCGATGAAAATCATCGGTCCGTGATCATCGGGGCCCATCAGCCCATCACAGCTCGGTGGTAGACACTCGAATCCGGTAGTCACCACTCCGATGATAGCGTTGAACTTTTCGGGCACGACTCATCAGTCGGCCAGTCACAACGTAGCACCCAATCAGGTCCTCAAATCAATATGTCTTCAAGAGGTTTCCAACGCTACCTCAAACATGAAAAACGATGGCCAGAATCAACGGGAAATCGCCGGAGAAGCTCACGGTGAACAGTAACCCGAGGGTTTGAAAGAACAGAGGAAGTCGGGAGAACAATTTCTAAGTATGGGATCTATATCAATAATTGAAGGCCACGCTTCACCTATATATAAATCCTCGAGAAATCTGATTAAATCAATCACCGACAGAAACAGATTCCACCCTCACGCTCGCTCAAGCCGTGGAGAAATCTGAACAATAAAGCTAATGTTGGAGAAATCTGAAACGCTAAAGCCAAACGCTGGAATCTGGTCGCTAACCAAAACAATGCTGCAAGCCACGGTGAAATCTGGAAATCAAATGCACTACAAGCTGATTGCTTAACACTGGTGAAATCTGAAGTACAACGCTATGCATTGTCCCGCGCCAACGCTCAACAGATCCCTCTCACGCAAACAGATCTCTCGCTAGCGCTAAACCGATACGACGCCGTTGCAACTTATCTAAACGACATCGTTCTGAGCTCAATACAAAACACACGGGCAGATATCAAAATCAGAAATCCAGATCTCTCCAAACGATGACGTACTGGCGTCTTCAATAAAAACACACCGCGCAGACTTCTATACACAAGTGCAACAGATCTCATCTACAGTACGCACGTCCAGATCTCTCGAAACGACAGCGTTCCAAAACACACACTACAAAACGCTCTACGCACCAGCTTTACTCAAAATTCAACCAGATCTCACCGATGCCGAACAGATTTCACCTCAAAACAGATTTCTTCGAAAATTCAGATTTCAACTCAAAATTTCCGAAATATCCAGAATTGTTCTAAATGTAATTTCCGACCCGAAAATGAAAATGAAACTTCCAAATAGAATTCTGAACATCCAGAATTCCTCAAAAACTCGATTAATTCAACAATTAATCCTCTAATTAAATTTCCAGGTCTCACACAAATAGTTTTCCGTGACTTTCGCTTGGAAATCAAACAATTCACTCCTTATAGCAGCAACCTGCCCATCCAAATAAGTGACTTTAGCATCAAGTGCTTTCACCTCCTTCCGAACCTCCATCAGATCAGTGTGACAGAGGCACCGTGAGCCAGGACACCTTTCTTAAACTCATTTAAATGAAGTTTGTGGACATCACCTTGAGTTCAGTTATCTTGGCGAGCATTGTGAATCAAATTTTGGAGGGTTTCCTCGTGTTGGCGCATAGTGTCACGATGGCCTCTATCAAGTGTATTGAGCCTAGATAATATATCATTCTGAGAATCATCAATCCGCTGTAAGAGAAAGGATCTGAGATCATCCAGAGATGCGGAGAACGCGGAAGAAATAGCTGGTAACGAGAACTGATTTTCCGCTGTGTCATCCAGAGGGATATCATCAATGTTAAAGTGCATAGGAGAGTCAGTAAACGAAGTAGAAGAGTCTCGTCGCTGAAACGAAGGAGGAGGGGATTCTGGACTCTGAACAAAATATGACTGCTCCTCCTGAGTAAAAACAGAAATGGTAGGACCTGACGCTAACTGTACATTCGGCTCTGAAGAATCGACCTCTTGGAAAGAATCAAACTGAGGAGAGGGAGAGCGGTATACTGTAGATCCATCGGAAGAAACTAAATCTATCTCCGGAGTTCTCTCTAATTCTGACTGTACATCCGAATCACTGAAATGACGTAGGACCTGACGCTAACTGTACATTCGGCTCTGAAGAATCGACCTCTTGGAAAGAATCAAACTGAGGAGAGGGAGAGCGGTATACTGTAGATCCATCGGAAGAAACTAAATCTATCTCCAGAGTTCTCTCTAATTCTGACTGTACATCCGAATCACTGAAATGACAAACAAAATTATCTGTAGCTTGCCCCTGCTCAACCACACTGCAAAAATTTGTGGTAAGTTTCTCAAGAACATCTACAACGGAACCGATAGCCACAATCGCTCTACAAAGATTTTCATCCCTAACGGGACGAAGGCAGCCAAACATACTGTAGCGAATAACCTCTGTACACACTCTATACCATCCCCAAGAATGAATTATCGATGGAGCAGCTCCCCAATACTGAACTGGCTCTATGAAACAACCATGCGGAACAAAATTTTCATCAATTATGCTTTCTGGCAGCCTTTTCCTATTCACAAAAATGGATAACCGGCAACTGCTCCTCCAGTAGTCATTGCCCTGTATGGGCGTCCAAACACCATCAATTAACACCATTGGCCTTATCCAGCAAGTAGATTTGGCCAGAGAGTAGAATTGGGTGAGAACCGCACCACTATTGTCAGCAAGATCTTTAAAAAGTTGAGAGGAGCTTGGTCGATCCGTTATTATTCCATGTTCCTTCTGCTGTGCCAAGAGATCTTCTAGGGATTTGGAATGAGCAACAGACAGAAGATCAATGATTTGGGAGGCCATTGCTGTCCATGGCTGGCCAGGAGTATAATATTTGCGGTGAGAGTCCAAAAATTTCCGGAGAAGCATCTCTCTATATTTCGCAAGTATGTACACTCTTCTCCTGACAGCAGTCTCCAGAGAACTTGCTTCTGCCCAATCCAACATCAGCTTTTCCTTTTCTTTTAAATCCCTCAAAGATTCAAGATCAGATAATTTATTCAGGCTAAAAGAATGAAAGAATTCAACGACGTCTTCCATAACCTGGTCTCTGAGCTGTACAAGAAACTCAACATCGCCGCAGATCAACTAAACCATCTCCCTGGCAGGGTTCTCTTTTACAGGCTCATCTTCTTCCAAGGGCTCCTTCCCTTTATCATGAATGGAGATCCGAGGGAGATTGGCATAGTACCAGTCACTATCACGCACCTCATTGATCTCTATAGAAGAGCCAAGTCTGATCTTGGTAACTTCAGCGGCAGTTACTGACGGAAGTATCATATTGTCAGATATTTGCATTAGTAGATCATCAATAGACATGAGCTCCTCGTCTGTTTGGTTTCTGTCGACAGCTTTCTCAGGTGTTGTCAACAGTCTCTATCTCAATAAAATCCTCAAAAGACTCATCCAACCACTGCTCAAAATTATCAGCATTGTTAACTGGTGAATCCCCAAACTCAATGTCTCCAACCTCTGGTTCATCAAGATGTTGTTCTCTCTGCTCTGCCTCATCTGTTGCCAACTTAGAGGTTTCCTCAAGTACCTGCCCGATAATAACATCCACCTCATCATCGTTCTTGCTCCTCCACATTCTCATCATCAGAATCCTTTGAAAGTACCAATCTCCTCTTCTTTGATTTACGCTTTGGCAAGGGAGATTTCTCAGCTGTTGCAACAGGGATTGGTTCAACAATTTGAAGGGGCACAACATCCTGTGCAACGTTCAGTATATCCAAACTGGCTTTAGAAGAGGAGGCTTTGCTTTTTGTCGTTCTCCTCTTCTTCGGAACCACTGGCTCATCACTTTCAACCGTTGGTCTCTTCTTCGACACAACTTCAGTAATCACTTCCACTGGTGTCTCACGTGTGGTGTCAGATGTCTTCTTTGATTTGGATTTCCTTTTCACAATCGCCACTGGTGCCATGCCTGGCTCATCAGATTGGCCACGAGCATCGATGGTGTGGTTCATGGAAATGTAAGTGTGCACTGTCTTAATAGATAGAACCTTCGAAGTTGGAAAGGGGACGGCTTCACAAAATGTTATCACATGGTTGCTCTTCAATAGGGCACAAATTTGCGCCGCATACCCCTTGGCCTTCTTCTGTGTCCTATCAACCATTTCTTTCAGAACACCAAATAGTATCTTGCTCCAGTTCACCGTCAAGCCAAATTGAATGGCTATCATCATCAAGAATCGTTCATTCGTAACGGAATCAAAAGAACCGACCTTCACTGTAATTGCCTTGGCCAGAATATCGTTCAGCAACCGATATTCATACTTCATAAACCTCTTTTTTCCATGTGTAGAAACAGGCACACCAGACTTTGAAAAGATGCCCCTAGCATCATAAAAAGACTGGGATGGGAAACAAAACGGAATGTAGCCACTTCTTTTTGTCTAACTCACTTCCTTTTTTCTGTGTAAGTTTGGGGAATATCCCCATTCATAGGTTCGAGATCTACATCTATGAATTGAAACCAGATTCTTCGGCACTTCAGAAAAATCTACTAACCCTTCCGTTGGCAAGTCAAACACCTCCGCAAACCTAGACTGAGAGATAGAGAAAAACTTGCCTGATACAGCACCTGTGATATCCCCATCCTGCACTAGTGCCGTGTCGAAGAACTGTTCCAGTTCCTTCTCATATAACACTGATTGACAACCCAAAAATCCTCGCAGTCCACTGGCCTCCAGTACCTTGAACATATTCAACATTCCCTAATTGTCTGGAATCGCCAAAACGGATTCGAAGTCGACTTGGTGGGCATTGGTGATGAACGATGATGCCATTTAAGTAGATTTACAGAGTACGAAAATGCCTGAAAAAGATTATCTGCAAAGAAAGAACAAGAGCACGAGAGAAAGAAAGCACATAGTGTAATTTTGCAAGGTAAGAACGATTGAAAGTGGGAAAACCGTAAATAAATAAGGAAGAATGCGAAAAGGTAAGAGAGAGAACGATGTAGATGTGACGGCTCGTACTATATTTTGAAAATATTTGAAAAAGATTTTAGCAAAAATTACGAAATAAAAAGTAGATTTTGAAAAGATTTTACCCGTACAGGAAAAAGTTAAAAACAACGCGCCAAAATCTTAAATCGTCACATCCAATGAAGTCTGTTTTAATGTATCGCGGGGATGGAATGGAATCTGTTAACAGATAACAATCAGTTGTGTACAGGAGATATTTGTTGACAGATTTCTCTTGTTCAACTGACGTTATGCTTAACAAATCAGATTCCTTGTTACCCCTACGACAGATACTCTTCCAATGGTAAGGCTTACGTAAGCAACGCTGTTCCCCCTGAACATATGCATAGCAGCCGACGTAAGCAATGCTGTTCCCTTGAACAGAAGAGTCGATGCTGACGTAAGCAGTGCTGTTCAACCTACAAAAATTGTTAACGCACAGACAATTTTATGGCAGTTCTAAGAGACCTAAAATGTTTCTAAAATAAGAAAACTTAGCGTCTGGTAGGGGCTTTGTGAAGATGTCAGCAACTTGTTGCTCGGTCGACACATACTCCAACCGGACGTCTTTCTTTAGCACATGGTCTCTTATGAAATGATGCATGATGTCGATGTGCTTTGTTCTTGAGTGCAGCACAAGATTCTGGGTGATTGCTATCGCACTGGTGTTGTCACAGAGAATAGGCACTTCAGAAGCATCAATGCCATAGTCCTTCAACTGATGTTGTATCCAAAGTATTTGAGCACAGCAGCTGCCAGCAGCTAGGTACTCGGCTTCATCTGTTGATGTGGAAATGGATGTCTGCTTCTTACTAAACCAGGAAATCAATCGATCTCCAAAGAATTGACAAGTCCCACTTGTTCTCCTGCGATCAATCCTGCATCCTGCGTAGTCTGCATCACTATAACCGATTAGTTGAAAGCCTGAGTCTTTGGGATACCAAAGACCCACATTGGAAGTACCATTAAGATATTTAAAGATTCTCTTAACAACAATGTAATGTGATTGATTTGGCTCTGCTTGGAATCTAGCACACATACAGACAGCGAACATGATGTCTGGTCTGCTAGCAGTTAAATAAAGCAAAGAGCCTATAATACCATGATACAGTGATACCTTTATGGTAGTTACAGCTTCATCTTTGTCCAGTTTGATTGAAGAACTCATAGGGGTCGCTGCAGCTGAACAATTGTCCCTGCCAAACTTTTTCAGAAGTTCTTTCGAATATTTCGCCTGGTTAATGAATATACCATTCTCCAGCTATCTAACTTGTAAACCCAAAATAATGTCAGCTCCCCCATCATACTCCTCTCGAATTTGTCCTGCATCAACTTGGAAAGCTTCTGGCACAATTTGGGGTTAGTTGACCCAAAAATAATATCGTCAACATAAAGCTGAACTAATAAAACATGGTGAGCTTTAACAAATTTAAATAGTGTCTTATCAACTGTGCCTATTGTGAATTCATGCTCAATAAGGAATTAGATAGAGTATCATACCAAGCTCTGGGTGCTTGCTTCAACCCATATAGAGCTTTATCCAATTTGTAAACAAAATCTGGATGTGTATGACTTACGAAGCCAGGAGGTTGTGCAACATACGTGAATTTAAACAGTGTCTTATCTACTGTGCCTATTGTGAAGTCATGCTCGATTAGAAACTTAGATAGTGTATCATACCAAGCTCTGGGTGCTTGCTTCAACCCATATAGAGCTTTATCCAATTTGTAAACAAAATCTGGATGTGTATGACTTACGAAGCCAGGAGGTTGTGCAACATACACTTCCTCTGTTAAGAAGCCATTAAGAAAGGCACTCTTAACATCCATCAAAAATACTTTGAAGTCTTTAAATGCAGAATATGCAAGAAACATGCGGATGGCTTTTAATCTAGCTACTGGTGCAAAGGTCTCATCAAAATATATTCCTTCCATCTGTCTAAATACTTGCGCTACCAGCCTAGCTTTGCTTCTAGTAACTATGCCATCTTAATTAAGTTTATTCCTAAAGACCCATTGAGTTCCTATGACAGAATGATTAGAGGGTCTAGGTACAAGTTGCCATACATTATTTCGCTTAAACTGATTTATTTCCTCTTGCATAGCATCTATCCAGCTGGGGTCAGCTAAGGCTTCTTCTATCTGCTTGGGGTTCTATATGAGATATGAATGCTGAATCAAAATGATCATGAGATAGCTGGCCTCGTGTGCGAACGGGAGATTCGAAATTACCTATGACTTGCTCGGGTGGATGATTTTTATTCCACCGGAGATCAAGTCCAATTGGATTTGCTCCTTGTTCCCCCTGTGTCGCTGGCTGGTTAGAAATATTTGGAACTTCTGACACCAATTGATGATTTTCGTTGTTGGCTTGTGCGTCAGATTCCAGTTGTGGTACTTGCTGTTCTAGATGCGTGCTTGTGTCAGCTCGAGATCAACTGTTGGTCTTGATACAGCTTGACATGATGTACTTGCGATTGATGCGTCAGCTGTTGGTGTTGATACCAACTGATAAGCATTTGCATTTTGTCCATCAGCTGTTGGTTCATGAATGATGGAATCTGTTTGCGCAACATCTGATGGAGCAATTAGCTTGACATGATGTACTTGCGATTGATGCGTCAGCTGTTGGTGTTGATACCAACTGATAAGCATTTGCATTTTGTCCATCAGCTGTTGGTTCATGAATGATGGAATCTGTTTGCGCAACATCTGATGGAGCAATATCTGTTGGATCAGTATCTATGGAGGAAACTTCTAATTGTGCGTTGATTGTTTTTCCTCTAGCTGCTGTCAGATCTTGTTGAACAGTATTGTGCGTTGTGTCTAATGCTGGTTGTTCTCCAGCTGATTGTCTTTGTGACACGTCATCATCAGATTCCTCAAGGCTTGTTGATTCTAGACGTGTGCACAAATCATGTAGGCTTGCAGCTGAATTTGATTTGAAACTGGTTTCATCAAACACCACGTGTGCTGATTCCTCGACTGTCAAATTTCGGTTGTTGAAAACACGATACGCTAAGATACCTAAATCAGATTTAGGTTCAAAGGCTGTTAGCTTCTTGCCATTATTATGAATGAAACATCTACACCCAAACACCCTGAAGTAAGAGATATCAGGTTTCTTGCTATGCCAGATCTCATTTGGGGTTTTATCATGCATCCTATTAATCATCGATCTGTTTTGAGTATAACACGTTGTGTTAACTGCTTCTGCCCAGAATTTTTGTGAAATGCCGGAATAAGCAATCATAGACCTAGCAGCTTCTTTTAAAGAACTGTTTCTCCTCTCAGCTAACCCGTTCTTCTGAGGAGTTCTAGCTTCTGAAATCTCATGCTTTATTCCTAAGTCTTCCAGATAAGAAGTTAATTTAAAATTTAGAAACTCAGTACCGCGGTCACTTCTTATCCGGTTGACTGAACAAGATCTGTCATTTTGTAAACATTTTAAAAGGCATATCAGCTAGTCGGCGGTTTCAGATTTTGCTTTTAAAAACAACACCCAAGTATATTTTGTAAAATCATCAACAACTGCAAGGGTGTAATTCGTTCCCCCTAAGCTCGTTACGGAAATAGGACCAAAGAGATCCATATGCAAGAGCTCAAGGCAACGGGAAGACGTTTTCCGCCTTTATTTTTGAAAGTTGATTTAATTTGCTTACCCAGCTGACAGGCTGCACAGATCGTATCCTTAGAAAAACTGTATTTTTGGCAGATCAGAAACCATATCATGTTGAGTTTAGCTAAGTGTTTGTAATGCTAGTGATTCATTCTTTGATGCCACAGCCAGCTCTTGGAAGAACCAGCTGCAAGGCACAACTGCTCAGATTCCAGCTGATCTGACCAATTGATTATGTAGGTATTCCTCGAACGTTTTCCTACCAATACAGTCAGACCACTTGGACTCTGAACCGTGCAAGTGTGTTGTTGAAACTGGACTATGTAACCTTTGTCACACAGCTGACTAATGCTAATCAAGTTATAACGAAGGTTGTCAACAACTAAGACATCAGAAATAGATATGTTACCGTGGATAA
>KQ988461.1:11986-23661 GCA_001598015.1 Dorcoceras hygrometricum | reverse complement strand
ATGTGTGCTAGATTCCAAGCAGAGCCAAAGCAATCACATTACATAGCCGTAAAAAGGATTTTATAATATCTTAAGGGTACTTACAACATGGGTCTTTGGTTTCCCAAAGACTCAGTCTTTCAACCAATCGGTTACAGTGATGCAGACTACGCAGGATGCAGGATTGATCGCAGGAGCACCAGTGGAACTTGTCAATTCTTGGAAGATCGACTGATTTCCTGGTTTAGTAAGAATCAGACGTCAATAGCAACGTCCACGGCTGAAGCAGAGTACCTCGCAGCTGGCAGCTGCTGTTCTCAATTCTTTGGATACAACATCAGCTGAAGGACTATGGCATCGATGCTTCTGAAGCGCCTATTCTCTGCGACAACACTAGTGCGATCGCGATCACCCAGAATCCAGTACTGCATTCGAGGACAAAGCATATAGACATCAGGTATCATTTATAAGACCACGTGCTAAAGAAAGACGTCCGGCTGGAGTATGTGTCTACTGAGCAGCAAGTTGCTGACGTCTTCACCAAACCTCTACCAGACGCTAAGTTTTCTTATTTTAGAAACATATTAGGTCTCCTTGAATTGCCTTGATTTGTCTGTGTACTAACAATTTTGCAGGTTGTCAGCTGTTGCTTAAATCAGCTACAAGTCTGTTGTTCAGGGGGAACCCGAAGACTTTCAGCTGAGGCAACATATTGCGTTGGAGGATATCAGTCGTAGGAGGAACCAAGATCTGATTTGTTAAGCGCGACGTCGGCTGAATATGTAAAGACTAGATATATTCAGAAGTCACATATATACAACTGATGCTTATTTATGATCAGCTCCTGCTTTACCCTCAGCGATAAATTAAAATCAGCAGTGATGTTATTACAATAGCTGCACCAGATGTGACGATATCAATTTTGACGCGTGTCTTTTTAAACTTTTCCCTGTACGGGTAAAATCTTTTCAAAATCATTTCCAAATTTGTACGCGCCGTCGGATGATTGACACGTGGTTGTCATCATTCAAATCGTCACATCTACATCGTTTCTCTCTCTAATCGTTTACAATTCTCTAAATATATTAAGGCATTTCCTGTTTAACGTCTTACTTACCTTGCATACTTTTACTCTCGTGTATTCTTGTGCTCGTATTCTCTATGTGTGTTCTCTTGAAAATATTTTTCAGGCGTACTCTAGGTTCATCTATCAATCTGCAATGGCATCTTCTCTGTATGTCAACACTGTCCATGTTTTCTTTGACTCTGTACTTGCTATGGATAACACCGGGATGGTGGCAATGTTTGAATCTCTTGTCGCTACTGGACTAAAAGGTTTCCTGGTTTTTCCCGCAGTGATTCACGAGGCTGCATTGTTGGAATTCTTTGAAAATGGATCAGTTGGAGATGGATTGGTGGTTAGTACAGTGAATGGAGTAACTGTGGAGATTTCGGAACAACTTCTTGCAAAACCTTTGAGCTTCCGATGGAGGGTTTGACAGATTTGTCGGAGATTACTAAGGATATAGTGTTTGATGCGAGGAGCATCGTCTCTCTGTCTGGTGAACCAGTGAGTACTTCAGGGAAAAAGAAGGAAATGAAGATATAGTTCCGTCTTCTCTGTGATATTCTGGCTAAAACAATATCTGTAAAGGCCGGGTCCTTCGATGCAATTACCCAGGAGAAGTTTCTGATGATGGCTGAAAACACCTGTGGAGTTAGGATAAACTGGAACAGGCTATTTTTCAACATTCTTAAGGACATGGTGACTGCAGGAACGAGGCAAGCCAAAGGCTATGCCATCCAAATCAGTCTTATACTGGAGAATGTTCCAAAATTGGAACTAGGCGAATCCTCGGAGTTTCCTTCTTCAAAGATCCTAACAGAGAAGACAGTGCATCGGTATATTGTGTTAAATGATAAAGTTTCTATGGAAGATGTAACAGGTGAACCAAGGTTGAAGAAAACCCCTGTGAAAAAGGCTGCGTCTAAGAAAAGACCAGCTGTTGCTATTGCGGCTGAAAAAGTCGTGAAAAATAAGAGGACTACCAAGAGCAAGTCAGTGTCCTCAGGAGAACCAGCTGTAGAGTTCGCTGAAGAGACAGTTGTTGAAGGCATTGTTCAACCTGTTTCTGAGCCAGCAGTAGCAGATGTTGCTAATGCAGGTATATCTACTGCTGATGATGTTGACATCATAATTGGGAAGGTCCTTGCTGAGACTGCTCAAATTGGACCAGACGAGGAAGAACAAGACGTTGGTGGATTAGATGTTGCTAGGAACAGCTGTCAGTGAATCAGGTGTTGGGGAACAGGCCGCTCCAAGAGCTGATGAGTTGGAGCAGTGGTTTAATATTTCCTACGAGGAATTTCATTCTCGTGAAGCTGATCAACCAGTTGTAACTGCTAGTGACACAGATGAGGATATGGAAACAGTGGATTTTGGAACAGGCGTTGAGGAACAACCGTTGCAGATTTTGATGCGGCTGTCAGCAGGACAAATGCTACAACTGATTATACTGTGACAGAGCCAGTGAAGGAAATGGAGATGGCAGCTGTTGAACAATCTGTTGATGAGGCAATGTCTCTGGAAGAGATTTTGATGACAATTCCAGTAGAATGTCCTTTTGCCGTCTGCTTCTGGTGAGATAACGAAGATTACATTAGGCAAGAGTATCTCAATCCCTGGGGTTCATGAAGGAGATTGGTACAAGGCCAGTCTACCCAAGATCCCAGCGACTGATAAAGGGAAGGCACTCCTTATGGAAAGAGATCCAATAAAGGGAAATCCGGTTAAGGAAAAACTATCTCTGATTCTTGCAGATATAGAGGTTCTTGTACAGTTAGAGGAGCAGATTATAGACGATGTAGATAGATTCTTTAATTCCTCCAGTCTTAAAAAGTTGGCCGCTCTACAAACAGACGACATCTCTGCCAAGGAGGAACTTGTTTTATCATGGGCTGAATCAGAATATACAAGGGTGGATCTTAACAGGAAAAATTATATTCTTACCAAATACAGGGAGTTGTTGATTCGGAAATTTTTGGACGCTCATAGAGAAAATTTTGTTCCTGGAGATGGTTCTTCTGCTGTTGATCTGAAAATATTGGACAAGCTGTCTAGTCTTCATCTTTTTATTGTGGAAGAATTAAAAATTGAAGTACAAGCACACGGTCTTAAGTGGGACAGGACGTTTTGCTCACAAATTTTTGAAGGTCGCCCACGAGATCGAGGTGCTGTAATTGCCAGAACCAACACCAATACTCGATCTACATGTTGGATTTGAACAATGATTTGTGTTGATGGTGTTTGGGTCATTGAAACGTGTGGTGATCACTGGGTAAATATACCCCAGCGGATTGTAAATAATGAAATTTTGCGTCAGCGATCTTATGATGATGCACTCCCTCCCATCAGTAAATTTTTCAAGTTGATGAAGAAGCGGTGGGGAGATGTTTGTATAGAGGCCATTGAATTCTCTGTCCCTGGTAAACTCCTACCAGTTGGTTCAATAACTTTTTGCAGAGCTTTATCAGTTGTGGTCCAATTTTGGTTCTCGTAGATAGACAGTCGTTACTCTGGGTTGGTCTCAGTTATGTACAGCTTTTGTTCAGTATAGTTTTTTCAGTGGTTTGAGTACAAATGATATTCGCAGTTTTGTTTCCACTATTGCTTTGGACAGATCAGTGTTGAGAGATGTACAGTTAGTTCAGAGTTCAGTTTTTGTTAGTCCACATGTACAGTCTTTTGCCAGTTCAGCTATAGAGGGTCAGAGGGTACAGATATTGTTCGATCAGCGTTATTTCTCTTCATCCAGCTCAGATTTCTTCCATGCACTTTGTTGAAGATGACATTCAGTTGGAAGATGACTCGGCTCCTGATCGGTTTATTTTGACTTCCTCTGCCACAGCTATCTCTGCCTCTATTGCTGCTCTTCAGGAATCTTTCTCCAATCTTGTTGCTAATCAATCAAGGGATTCTTGGAAGACGAATAATGCTCTTAGTGAAGTGATGTGCAAAATCGATCATGTTGAAAGAGTCTTCCTTGACAGTCTTGCTGAGAAAAATGAAACCTTCCGGGGTTTATTCAAACATAGTCGCCAGGAAGCTCAAAATGATAACAATTCACTGTCGCTAGCCCTAAAAGCTGTCCGAACTCAAAATCTCATATTATCGACAGATTTAGAGGCTACTAGAAAAGAAGTGAAGGATCTCAAGGCTGCGTTATCTAAGGATTTTGATGACAAATTAGCTGATATTCACAACAAACTTCTGGAGTTCTGCGTAGAAACACAAGGACAATTGGCTTCCCTCGGTACTCACCTTGCAGAACTCATTGCCTTTCTCACTAAGGGCAGTGATGACAAAAAGGGGGAAGATAGTGGCTGCCGCCCTCAACCTGCTTATGACGATCAAAGCCGACCCAGTGGGGGAAGTGGTGGTAGTGGCAATAGAGCAGATGTACAGAGCCGTCCTGTTGGAAGTGGTACTAGGGAAAGTGGTAGCCGAGGTAAAAGTCAGATAAGAGGCGACAACAGTGGTTCCTCAAAAGAAGGAGATCAAGTGGTGAGTCGCCTGTTCGTGGCATAAGATATGGACCATATCCACCAGGTGCACCACCCAAGAGGAGCGCTAAATATTGGATGACTGGAGAAAAGGATATTTAAATTCTTTAACTCTTAGTTGTACAAATCTTATGTACAAAATTCAGTTTAATGAAATATAGATATTTCAGCAGACTTTGCGCATTTTATCATTTGATCATTTATTAAAATCAATAGGCTGCTAAGTTTTGTCATCACCAAAAAGGGGGAAATTTTTAAGATAAAATTTATTAGTTTTGGTGATAACAAAATAAGACAAGAGCTAAATTCAGAAGTAACACTTGGACAGTCAGTCATTGAAGATGATCAACTACATGTTTGGAGCAAAGTTTACTTCAGATGTTGGATTGACCAGTCAGATATTGGGATTGAATATTTCAGTTGTTAGATATCAGATCCTGGTATTCGGGAATATTTCAGGAGTTGAGAGCACTCAGTTGATGGATTACTATTTCAGAGGTTGAAGATATACAGTTATCAGGTTCTGGTATCGGGTTTTTATGTCAGTCGTGAGAGCAAATCAGATGTTGATCAAGGGTTACGCAATCAGACTTTGGTATTAATCACTAGTTGGAGATTCGCTTCTGTAGTCAACATATTTCAGCAGTTGGGTATTTATTTCAGTAGTAAGTACTTTCAGACGTTGGCTACAGTGCTTTTGATTCAGTCGTAATCCTTGTTGGAACATTCAGTCGTTGCAACCAGTCGTTATATCACAATTTGCAAAAAGGGGGATATTTCAGACGTTGGGTATCTATTCAGGCGTTGGATATATAATCAGCAGTCGGTATAATCAGTCGTTGGTTTTTATGATCAGCAGTTGAATTCTACTTCAGTAGCGAGCATATTCAGACGTTGGGTATTTCTTTCAGAAGTGTATTCAGCCGATGGGATTCAGTTGTTGATTTTATATCAGACGCAACTACTCAGGTGTTAGCATGTTTCTTAACGAACAACAAAACTACGTTGTTTGGATTAGTTGATACGACAGCGTTTGGTTTTGTGAGACCTGAAATTAATAAGGATTAATTGTTGGATTAATCGGTTTAGAGAAATTCTGGAAATACCCGTAATTTTGGTATTTGTGTTAGAAATCGGGTTATGTGGTGAAAGCTGGTATCAGTTGTCGCAGGAGATCAATACACCGTAGTTTAGCTTTGGTGAAGGCTGTCAGCGGTTGGCATTTTAGGCGTTGTGTTGTGTTGAGAAACAACAGCAATGCTGACGTGGCAGGAATCAGCAGTAGCGCTTACGTGGATTCAGACGTCAATGCTAGTCAAAGTTCCTGTAGCGTGGAGTGGCGATGTCGTCGTTTTGGTTAGCGCAAAGGAATTTCAGCTGTTGTGAGAGATCAGCTTTTGCGTAGCGATCAGCAGTGGTTATCGATCAGCTGATGAGTTCAGAGCGACGCCGTTTTATTTAGTTGAAACGCAGCGTTTTGGGGATCAGCTGGTGGTCGCGTTATACGTTAGCTATTGAGGAATCTGTTGCGTTATTTTATCCAGTTGTTGGTTTAGGTGATCAGCTGTCGACAGGTATGATGACGCGTGCTATGCGACGTCGTTTGGTTAAGTTGATGCGACACCGTTTTGTTTAGCGTTGTTCGAAGGATTCAGCTGTTGGTTTATTTTGCGATTGCTGGTTGTGTTAACAGCAATGTCTGCTGGTTGGGTTTCCAGCGATGTCGACTGGTTTTGTCGGTGGAGTTTTTCTTGCTGCTGTCAGCTGGTGAGAAGTATATATATATTGGGAGACTTGGTCTTCGACTAGATATCAGATTCCATACTTAGCGATATAATTCTCCCGATTGTTGTTCGTTGCTTCGAACCATAGAACACTGTTCACCGTAGCATTTCTCCGGCAATTCCCGTCGTTTCCGGTCACCGTTTAGTACGTTTTAGGTAGCGGTGGACTCCTCTCGTGAAGCTCTTTCATTCTATACCATTCTCGGAGGCGGTAGTTAGCTGGAAGTAAGATCGCGAAGTGGGTTACTTTGGCCGTGTGTTCGCTATTCAGGTAGCCTTTTGAATTAGCGATAAGATCTTACCTTAGAGCTTTTTTATTGAGCTTCCTGTTGAGTAGAATGGTAGAGTAGGTTGTAGTGTATAACTCCCAGCTGTAAGTTACTGTGAATTACCATGACCTTGAGAGTAGCTTTTGAGATCTATGCGTTGTGTGTTTAGCAGGTTTCAACCAGATCTCTCGGGTCCCTTGTTGTGGTAATTGTGCTCAGAATTAAGGTACGGATTTGGAGCTTGTGAATCAGCAGGTTTATGGCTTGAATGAATTGTAGTTGCTGATATCGTGAGATGGTTGTGTATGTTTGCTGTTGTGATTGCTGTTTTGCATATGATTTATGCTAGTTGTTGCATACACGCATTATCATCTCATTTCACCTGTTGCAGCCATTTATTTGTTGTTGTTGCTCTGTTTTCTTACCAGGATGCGAGGGCGAGCTGTGATTCCGCACTCTCATCTCCCTGCTGGGATTTGTTAGCCCCTATACGCCGAGTGGTTAACTACCATAGTTCATAGGTTGGGCAACGGAAGGTTGAGCTGTTGATGCATCTGGTATTGGTGGGCGAGTAGGGGTGAGTGGGTAGCTCCCACATGTCCTACACTCACCGTGGCCACACATATCTATTGCAGATTCCGTTGAGTTGTGCATTGAGTTCTTTGGCTCCCTTCCTTGGTTGTAGCCTTCGGTTGTTATCCCTGGTCTCATGCATAGAATCTGCATTTTATTCTTGCTATTTACTGCTGTTTTATAGTTGCTCTCCATACTGGGGTTTGACCCCATGTCCCTCTGGGGCTTGGTTGTTTTGTTGCCTGTGTTGTTTTCAGGGAATCCAGGTTTTGCAGCTGGTCGTGGGTTTAATCCAGCTGGAGGTGCCCCAGGAGGTGGTTAGAGTGTCCCAGTTATATATATTATTTATATGCAATGGTATCACCGCGGGTGGGATGTCCCGGGGTGATGCTTAGGCTATTGTAGCTGGCTGATAGCCAGGGGATACCATTTTCTTTGATGCCTTGTTGTTTGTTGTAGCCTTTGTTTGGTTAGTTTTGTAAACTGGGATATCTATTTTGAGTATTGTCGTATTTAAAATATATTGTTTTAACCGTCAGGACAAAGCAAAAATTTTACCCGCTTTTTAGTAGCTTCCGCTTGTAATTGTGTGATTTTACACTGTTGTGAGCACGAGGCCTGACATTTTTGGTATCAGAGCTTAAGCTGGGATAAGCTCGATTTATTTGATCAACTTGAGTCTAGGAACAGTGTGAGGATTGAGAAATTCGAATTTATAATTTTCAGACTTTGGAATTTCGAATTTTGGTGAAATCTGGTTCCCTGGCGTTTTGAAGGAAAAAACGTTGTCGTTCTGTGAAACCAGTTGTTGCGCATTTCAGATAGTTACTGTAGCGAGAGGGGTGATGCGTCGTCGTTTCGCTGTTGTAACGCATAGTGATATCTGTTGACAGCAAGTTCCTGTATCCAGTGAGTGATGCGACGTCGTCTCGCTATTCAGTAGTTGCATTTGTAGAGGTTGCTGCTAGCAGTAGTTACGTTGTGAGAATGTGGTTGCGACTGGGTGACCAGCTGTTGGTTTGAAGAACCGGTCGTGGATGTGAGACGACATCGTTTAGATAAGTTGAAACGATGCGTTTTGGGGATTGCGCCTGGTACCAGTTGTGAGGAATTGGTTACCAGCTGTTGGTTGCGTCTGTTGTTGGCAGCGATGCTGACGTATTCTTTACATTGTCGTTTTGATTGATGAGCGCAACCAGTCGTTGGTTGTTTTGACAGAATCTGTTGTAAGCTGGTGGAACGCTGCGGCGTCGTTTTGTTTAGTTGGAACGATGTCATTTTGATGCTATTTTGCAAACGCAACGCCTGGTGGTTGCTGCTAGTTTTGTTGAGAGCAAAAGCTGGTTACTGTTGTAAGATTTCTACTGTAGCATTTCTCAACGACTGATTTAGAGGAACAGCAGCTGGTGTATGGAGATATATATATATATAGATAAGTGTTGATCGACACTTAGAATTATTTGAGAACCTGATATTTCTTATCTCCATTCTTCGAATCCCTCGATAGCTACTGTTCACCGTAGCACTCTTTCGTAGATTGCCGTCGTGTCCCACCGTTTTTTTGAATGATATTGGTGGCCTGAACTCCTCTTGAGTTTCTTTACCGATTGATACCAATTTGGAGACTGGAACCTTGGATTTGAGGAAACGCGAAGAGCCTGTTCGTTCGACGCTTTCTGTGAAATCTTGCCCGAGCGTTCCTCTGTTAGTGTAAGCTTTTGGGTAAGTGTTCTCCTCTGTTTTGAAGTTATGTTTCAGCTGTTTAGCCTGAGTTGTATGGCAGAACTAGGATTTAGTTCTCGGCCGTAGGTGCTAAGTGAATTCGACTTAGTGTTGAGCTGAATTACTAGATGTTTTAACAGATCTGAACTTCCAGGAGGCTTACAGCTGAATTGTCGTGACCAATGAGTGAAGGTTTGAGGTTAGCCGTGCCTCGTGAGATCTGTTAGATAATTCAGAGGATTGAGGTACGAATTGAGCAGATTTAACAGCTTTGAACGTGTACATGGCTGTAATTGATGTTGTGAGATCTGCTGATATGATTCTGTGAATTACGTGATAAAGCTTGTTGAATTGATTGAGTTTACATTCTGTTTTCACGTATTGAACTGTATGCATTTTGAATTGAATAGTATGTATTTTGAATTGAATATTGATTGGCATACATTCATACATATTGAGCCTGATTGACAGATTGATTGACGACCTGATTGAGAGCCACATTGTGACTGGACGACTGATGAGTCGTGCCCGAAAAGTCCAACACTATCATCGGAGTGGTGACTACCGGATTCGAGTGTCCCTTGAGTCCCAGTTATATATTGTATTATGTATTGAACCAGGGAATTCCCTGTGTTTATATGTATATGGGGATCTGTATCTGATTTGATATTTTTTTTATGTTACCTGTTTTGCTTGAGTTTGATTTAACTTGTATTTCGATTATTGATATTTTGAATAACGATTTGAGTTCAGGCCCAAATTATTTCGAAAATTTTTTTAAGCCCGATTTTATGCTTTCGTGATTATGTGCTTGTTTGTGCATTAATCTTGAGTAATTAGCACGGGGCCTGACATTTTTGGTATCAGAGCTTAAACTGGGATAAGCTCGATTTCCTTTGATCACACTCGAGTCCAGGCACAGAGTTTTGATTTGATTTTGATTGACTCTGTGACTTATGTGATCTTTTATCTGTCTATGTGATATATATGCTGTGAGATCTTACCTCTAGATTTGTTTAGATGCCGCCGAGGAGAGGAAGAGGTAGGAAGACTAGACGTACTGCTGATGAGTCTAGGGCAGGTAGTGATGATGATGTTCATCAGGTTGAGAATTTTATTAGACAGATAGGCGAGATGGATTTTGTCCTAGCTAGGTTTCAGCGGACGAACCCTCCGACGTTTTATGCAGCAGAGGGTGGTGCGATGGCTGAGGCTTGGTTAGCTTAGATGGAGGATTTGTTCGATACTCTGGAGTACGCTCCGAAGAAGAGACTGAAGCTGGCGGTGTTGCAGCTGAGAGACAATGCACAGTGCTGGTGGAGGGGTACTTCTCGTATCCTTCGTGATAGTGGGGCTGTGATCACCTGGGAGAGCTTCTGTGAGGCGTTCAGACAGGAGTATACCCCGGATTCCTTCTATAACAGTCGGGAGCAGGAGTTTGACAACTTGAAGCAGGGTAGCATGCGAGTGGCTGAGTATGCTCGACAGTTTTCTGTGCTTTTGGTTTATGTGCCACACGTTGCCAACTAGGAGAGGACAAAGAGGAACAAATTTCTGAAAGGCTTGAAGCCTGATTTGTACCGGATGGTTTTGTCTGGGTCACCTGCGATCTATATTGATGCAGTGAACCGACCGGTGGACATTGAGGATAGTTTGATGGAGGTTGAGGCTCCGATTCAGCCGAATACTGGACGCACCTATCAGCCTATGCAGGATGCGTCGGAATCTTTTTATTCTCCTCAGGGGTCGCAGCAGCAGCGGTCGAATCGCCAAAGGTTTCGACCTCGAGGGAAACAGTTCAAGAAGAAGGCGGATTCGAGTTCCTCTGGTTTTGCGAGTTCTGGTTCTGGCAGTGGTTCTGGCAGCGGTTCTAGTGGCATGTCTTATGGACAGTGCGGAGGAAGGCATCCGACCTCACAGTGTCGTGGAGTTCAGGGGTCCTGCCGTAACTGTGGACAGCCAGGAAACTTTGTTAGAGTGTGTCCTCTGTTGAGGGGTAAGTCTTCAGTTACTTCGAATCAGGGATCAGCTGGTGGTTCTTCTCAGAGACCGCAGTTTCCTGCCCCTACCAAGCGATCTGGATTCCAACCCCGTGAGCCTTCTAGGTTTGTAGCACCTTCGAGACCTCCGTTCCAGATTCCGCAGCAGGCTCAGGTAAACTCTTTGACGAGAGAGCAGGCTGAGGAGGCGCCTGGTATGATGATCACAAGTACATGCTTTATTTTTTATTATCCTGCGAGAGTTCTATTTGACACTGGTGCATCACACTATTTTATTTCTGAGTTGTATGTTTTTGAGTATGGGTTGAGTTCTTCCCCATTGTGTGATGATGTTTCCGTGTCTACCCCTACTGGTGTGAATCTGTGGTCCCGTGAAGTGGTATTGTATTGTGTGCTTCGATTTGATGAGCACGTTTTGGTGTCCAATCTGATTGTTTGGGAATCAGAGATTTTGATTGCATCTTGGGAATGGATGTATTATCTAGCTATAAGGCTACTGTTGACTGTTTTCATGGGTTGAGTTCTTCCCCATTGTGTGATGATGTTTCCGTGTCTACCCCTACTGGTGTGAATCTGTGGTCCCGTGAAGTGGTATTGTATTGTGTGCTTCGATTTGATGAGCACGTTTTGGTGTCCAATCTGATTGTTTGGGAATCAGAGATTTTGATTGCATCTTGGGAATGGACGTATTATCTAGCTATAAGGCTACTGTTGACTGTTTTCATGGTGTGGTGAGATTTCGCCCTGACTCGGGTGAGAGGTGGGAGTTCTACGGTGCTGATTCG
>KQ988460.1:74928-93077 GCA_001598015.1 Dorcoceras hygrometricum | reverse complement strand
TGCATAAATGTGGTCTTATGGATTTTGGGACGTTACAGAAAATGTGGATAATGAATGTCGAGATTATGATCTTCTTAAACTTGGTGTTGAAGTTGTTTTGATTGGAGAATTAAATTTGATTGTAATTTTACCATCTTCCTCTTCAATTATTTGAGAAATATCTCTACGTTCTATGTTTATAGGAATTTGAGGTGTATTAATTATAAATTGTTGGGGGATTGTTATTTCATTCCATTTTAATCTTTTGGGTGTGAAGACTATAGGTCTTTCAGCATCTATTTGTAATAAAACTGTTTCTTCTTTCGAAGAAGGCAGTCTATTATATTTTGGATTTAGTTGAGAAGACAGAAGTCTGAAGTAGACTCTGTAAATTATCGCAAAGTTCTTACATGGATGAAATTCATCTCCCTGTATATGCACATCTAGAAATAAAGAGTCTAAAATCATTGGATCTGTAAGATCCACAGAGAAATTTGGAGAACAATTAATGTATATCGGAACATCACAAATATTAGTTTGAATCATTGATAAAAGAGATGTTTGATATCTTTTGAGTCTTTTATCTCTTAAAGCTCCGGGACATATCACAAGACATGATTCTCGGCACACCTTTCCTTACCCAAATTTACCCTTTCCAAGTTAATAATAAGGGTGTGTTTACCAAATCAATGGTCGACATATTCTTTTCCCATTCATAACACCTTTTAAACAAAAATAAATATTATTATTACAAAATTCTTCAATTTTTAAACAAATAAATGTTATCCATCATAAAAAAACAACATATTAATTCTTTAAAGGAAGAAATTACTTATTTTCAAATTGAAGAACAATTAACTATTCCTACAATTAAGCAAAAGATACATGAATTAGAAACCCTTATTACTCACCAAATTTGTAGCGAACTCCAAAATGCCTTCTGGGATCGCAAGAGTCATATTGTAACTCTACCTTATGAAAAAGGTTTCAACGAACGCAATATTCCTACAAAATCTCGACGAATCCAAATGAACCAAGAATTCTTGCGACATTTCCAAAACGAAATTCAAGAACTTTTAGATAAAAAATTAATACGACCATCCAAATCCCCCTGGAGCTGTTCTGCTTTTTATGTAGTTAAGCAAGCAGAACTTGAACGAGGAGTTCCAAGATTAGTCATTAATTACAAACCTTTAAAAAAATTTCTCCAATGGATAAGATATCCAATTCCAAATAAAAAAGATTTAATCAATAGAATATATTCAGCCAAAATATTCTCAAAATTCGATCTCAAATCTGGTTTCTGGCAAATACAAATTGCTGAAGCAGATCGTTACAAACAGCATTTACAGTTCCGTTTGGTCATTACGAATGGAATGTAATTCCATTCGGTCTCAAAAATGCTCCTTTAGAATTCCAAAGGATAATGAATGATATTTTTAATCCTTACAGTTCTTTCAGTATCGTCTATATAGCATACTCATATTCTAAGACAATTTAGAGCGACATTTTAAACAACTAAAACTTTTTCTCTACATAGTCAAACAAAATGGATTATTCACAAAAGAAAATGTAATTATTTCAAACAACAATCCGTTTTCTTGGTTACGAAATATCAAAAGGATTAATTAAGCCAATTCATAGGGTTATTCAATTTGCAGACAAATTCCCAACCAAATCAAAGACAAAAATCAACTTCAGCGATTTTTAGGATGTCTTAATTACATAGCAGATTTCTTTCCTAATATGAGACCTGTGTTTTCACAATCAAGTGTTGGTCGGGTTTGGACCAACCGTCGGTCGATGTGCTTGGCGTAGTCATCGAATTTGCCTAAGTGTTGGAATCAGAAGTTGGAAAGATATCAGACGTTGCGTGGGATACGTTTGTTTGAGTACCAGCTGTTGAGTCAGTCGTTGGTGATATTTGATTTAGATGTGCGTTCTAGCAGTAGCAGTAGGAATCAATTGGAGCAGCAGCTTCGTTAGATTTCTGTCTTTGGTGTATTAGCACGTAACCCGCTATTGCGAGTGATCAACTGTTGGTATGTTGGTTGCGATGATCAACAAAGAGCGCTAAGATACTCTAAAGCGACGACGTTTTGTGAACATGAACCAGCTGTTGGTTTTGCTAGCGTTTTTATTAGCGTATATCGAAACTACGTTGTTTGGATTAGTTAACACGACAGCGTTTTGAGTGGAACGCTTTGTACCAGCTGTTGGTTATGATAGACATCAGCTGTTGAGAGATCTTATGCGTTGCGGCTGTTGGTTTGTGGATCAGCTGTTGGTAGCGAGGTGACGTGTTCCTCTGCGACGTCGTTTGGTTAAGTTGGTGCGAGGCCGTTTAGTCTTAGCGTTGTTTGAAAGATTCGACTGCTGGTTGTTATATTAGCGATAGGCAAAAGCTGATGCGTGATTTCAGCTGCTGGTTGGGAATATTAATTGTGACGACTGATTTTGTCGGTGGAATCTGTTTCTTCTTCTGTCAGCTGTTGAGAGGTGTACTTAATAGAGGACTTAGCTGCTGTTCACTATTATTCGTTTCCCCGACACTTAGAAATATTTCCTTCGTTTCCAAATCTTGTCGCGAACCCTAGTTACTGTTCACAGTAACCTTATCCGTCCTAATTCCCGGTGGTAGACAACTCCGACAAGAGTGAGAGTGATAACGTTGGACTCCTCTCGCTAAGGCGCTTCGTTCTATACCTCTTTAGAAGGCTTTGGAAGAGCTGGAAGAGGATCGCAGGATCGCTAAGACATATACCTTGTGTAGTTTGCTAGCGTAAGCTTTCCCTGCCGTGCCAGTAGTTTCATTGGGGTAAGTGAGAATTCTAACTTTAAGCTTTACGTTGAGTTAGGAAGGTAGATAAGCGCTGGTGGAGTTGTAGCTCCCAGCTGCTGTTGTTTTATGTTTCGGTCTTTGAGCAGTAGCTTGTGTTGGCTTAGCAGGTGACAGATCTGTGTTGCTCGGACTTCGTTGTAGCAGCTGTTTGTGGTAATTGTAGCTCAGGAGCTGGTGAGGTACGGATGTTGATATTATATTACGGCTGGAATTGGCATGGATATTCTGCTGTTTGCTGTGTGTGCATTGCTTGTTGTTTATATGCTGTTTAGCTGTTGCATTGCATACGCACTAGCATTTCCATTTCAGCTGTCGTAGCCGTCCTGTTGTTACTGCAGTTCTGATCTTACCAGGATGCGAGGGCGAGAGGCAATACCGCACTCTCATCTCCCTGCTGATCTGTTAGACCTCATGCGCTGAGTGGTTAACTACCACAGTTCATGGGTTGGGCAACAGCAGGTTGAGTTGTTGTTGCATCTGGTATTCTGGTGTGGTGTAAAGATGAGCGAGTAATTCCCGTATGTTTGTACACACACTAGTGGCCACCATTCTTCACAGAATCTATTGTCAGCTGTTGAATTCCTTGGCTCCCTTCCTTGGTTGTAGCCTTTGGCTGTTGCATTGTCCTTCATGCATAGCATTAGCATTATATCTTTTGCTATTCATTGCTGTTTTTAGTTGCTCTCCGTACTGGGGTTTGACCCCTAAGTCCTCTGGGGCTGTTGTGTTGTTTGCCTGTTTGTGGTTCAGGATTTCCAGGTTATTCCGCTGGCCGTGGCTTTGACCCAGCTGGAGGTGCCCTAGAAGGTAGATAGAGTGTCCCAGTTATGTATAGTATTTGTATGCACTGGTATCACTTTGGGTGGGATGTCCCGGGTGATGCATAGATCAATATAGTTGGCAGTCTTTTAGTACTTGTGTTGTATTCAGCCGTTGGACAATTTGTTGTACTTGACTGTTGTGATGTTGTTGATTTATTAAACTGGGATTATTTTTAGTATTGTGTATTTTAAATTATTTTATATTTCAGTCAGGCCAAAAGCAAAAATTTTAACCACTTTTTAGTTGCTTCCGCTTGTTTTACGTGTTTGTCTCTGATGTGAGCACGAGGCCTGACACCTAATCTTCGTCAAATCTGTCAATCTTTATATACACGTCTTCAAAATAATCCCCCTCCATGGACTGATATCCACACAAGTATTATTAAAAATATAAAAGCCAACGTCCAAAACTTACCTTTCTTAGGTATTCTTAACCCAATTGCTTTCATAATCGTAGAAATGATGCCTCTGACATAGGTTATGGTGGTATACTCAAACAAAGATTAGACTCCCAAGAAAAATTAGTTAGATTTCATTCTGGTCTTTGGCTCGGACCTCAAAAAAATTATTCAACAATTAAGAAGGAAATTTTATCAATTGTTCTTTGTGTATCCAAATTTCAAGATGATCTTTTTAGCAAAACTTTTCTTTTACGAGTTGATTGTAAATCTGTAAAGGAAGTCATTTTTAAAGATGTTCAAAATCTTATTTCAAAACAAATATTTGCCCGATGGCAAGCCATACTTTCTGTTTTTGATTTTGAAATGGAATTTGTCAAAGGGGAAGATAACTCTCTTCCTGATTTCCTAACCAGAGAATTTTACAAGGGCAAAAAATTTTTATTGCAGATGGATCCGTCCAAGTAGAGAATTCAAACAGCAAAAGATTATGAATTACCCAAAATTACTACAAAAAATTTGGTTCATTTATCACAACCAACAACTCCTTCCAAGACGCCCTCTCAAAGGCCTTCTGGCCCTTTCCCTCCTCTTACTTCAAATTTCAATCGATACAGCCATCTTCAAAATTTACCTGAACTTCGTTACAAATCTGTTCTAGCCTCCTCTTCAAAACAAGTTCAAACTACTTCCCCAACACCTCAAGATAACGATGAAATACAAATATGTTTCAAAGCCTTGGCCCGAAAACCTTGGTTTTTCCCCTTTTACAGAAATTCCTCAAAATGTCAAGAAACAAGATTATTTGCGCAAAAGATTTTCCCCTTCCCAATACTGGGAATCTACTGACCAGTAAAATGTCAAAACTTCTATGAACTTATTCTTGTGGACACAAATTCTGTTGAAATCGTCCACAATAAGGATTCAAAAGGTACCATCATTTTCTCCAAATGTATTATCAAACAAGTCATTTCTTCGTCCCAATGGGATGAATCTCATTCACAGCCTATAAACACTTTCAAATTACGTAACTTCACTGTTCATTTGATCCTCCTTCTTTCAATTATAGCGATTACAAACATGCTTGGTTCAAAACCTTTTATTTTAGACCCTTCTCTCATTAGTGGTTTTTTTACCTTTCACACTGGTTGTGATTCAAATTTCCCGGTATGGTTCTATGAATGGTGGAAACTCATGGGATCAGATTCTTCTATTTTACCCCGAGATGTCAAAAAAGGACTAGAGGCTTTTTCAGAATCCTCGTGTCTGACAAATTTTCAAAAACCACTAAAATTTCATGCTGAATTCAAGGTCCCATGGATTTTCGCATGGGATATTGATTTTCAAAAACTTTACCCTGATCCTGTTCCTTTCTCATTGGTTCGATCATAAAATCAAATGGTGGGACAGATACCAAACCCACCTCTGTAATGAGCAAGTGGTTCGCCACTTCCTTTCCACATGTCAAAAGCCCAAATATTCTTCTGATAAAAACAAAAGGCTCCTACTCATGAGAAAGCCAAAGCCCAAACATCAAACAAAGAAAACTTCGACTCAACTCAAAAGTCTTTCTGGAAACCATTCAAAGACGACCCAGAATTTCAAAATCGCCTCTTCGAATTCATGTCTCAATGTTCATCGAATCTGAAAATTCTTAAGAATCGGTTTCCTCCGACCCATACGGAGGACCATCTTCTCAAGATCCCTTTGATATTTAAATCAAAGGAAAGTTTCCAAAAAAAAATAAAAATCCAAAGGGCTGAAGTTTCCCGGTGAAACGTGTGCCACCATTTCAAAATTTGTGGCTGACATCTATTCACAAGTTTCATTCAAAAGACGCGTGCAAGTGCTATGATCAAACGACGACAAATTTGACAGCAACAGGTCAGACATTTTTCAAAAGCAGATTCTCGTCCCCACCATGTGCAATTTTTTCAAAGGTTACAACAACAGCTCAATAATCGTACTCCAAAAGTGGCCGACAAAGTTATAGCTTTATCACACATGTCAAAGACGCGTGACAACCTTTATCAAAAGAAGACAAATATAACAGCTCAAAAGATTCCTACTCAATTTTATGTTTTCATTATATATAGATGGTATGTCTCAAAGGAAGGCAGAGTGAATTTAGTTCACGAAAATATTATGAGTTTGTATTCTGCTATCATCTGCTACAACTTTCTGCATTTCAATTGTAAGATTTTCAAGATTTTATAAAAAGTTTTTATTATTCAAGTTTTTATCACCTCTCTCTTGTTTTACTGCTTTAGTTTTGTGATCCTGCTAATGTTTTTGTATCAGAACCATTACTTTAATGAATTTAGAAACTCAATATCTTAAAGCTGTTAAGACTCTCATAGAAAACTTTTAAAACTTATGCCTACGTGGTTGGAATTATGTTGGTAAGTTGTGATTCCGTTGGTAAGCCTATGTTGGTGTTCCCGATCTGCGTTCCCATATTACCACACTAAACCATAAGACTGTAGAGTTTTCTGTTCTAGTTAAGATGGCCTTAAGATTAAGAAATCTACTTTCATTAGGATCTACCTCCAGATCCCAGAACATAGTACAAAGTACAGAAACTCATATGCCTATAGATTAGTCAAACTGGACTATACCAGAGGAACAGATAGAAAACACCTATAAGATAGGATTTACAGATTTCAAAACTTCCTTTTCTGTCAAACTCATGAAGAAACTCTGTCAATACAAGAAGACTCTCAAAGTATAGCTCTCTTAAATAACACAACAATTCAAAAATACATTCAAAAGAATTATAGATATCTACACTTCGGTTTAATTCAAATAGCTGTCAAACCTCTAGTTCATATTGTCGTTGATACTCCAATATACTTGGCTTTAAGAGATAAAAGACTCAAAAGATATCAAACATTTCTTTTATCAATGATTCAAACTAATATTTGTAATGTTCCGATATACTTTAATTGTTCTCCAAATTTCTCTGTGGATCTTACAGATCCAATGATTTTAGACTCTTTAATTCTAGATGTTCATATTCATGGAGATGAATTTCATCCCTGTAAGAACTTTGCGATAATTTACATAGTCTACTTCAGACTTCTGTCTTCTCAACTAAATCCAAAATATAATAGACTGTCTTCTTTGAAAGAAGAAACAGTTTACAAATAGATGCTGAAAGACCTACAGTCTTCACACCCAAAAGATTAAAATGGAATGAAATAACAATCCCCCAATAATTTATAATTAATACACCTCAAATTCCTAGAAACATGGAACGTATAGATATTTCTCAAATAATTGAAGAGGAAGATGGTAAAATTATAATCAAATATAATTCTTCAATCAAAACAACTACAACACCATGATCACAATCTCGACATTCATTCTCCACATTTTCTAAACCTACATCATAATATGATTTTGTTACACCAATCCCAAAACCAAGATCTGGCCCTTCATCACCACAAAATTATTCCCCTCCAACATCTCCTTCAATTTCCAGTATGGTCATGATGATCACATCTAGAAAAGAAATTTAACCCAGATTTCACATATTTAAATGAAGAAATGCAAGATAAATTCCATAATGAAAAGCAAACATGGTATAACAAACTGGATAACTTAATTAAAGAAAAACTCAATAAAGAATGGATTAATAAAATAAAAATAATTAAATTGTTCCTGTATCGATTGTATCTGATAGGGATTCCAAGTTCATGTCTGCATTTTGGAGAGGCCTACATCGAGATTTGGGAACAAAGTTAACCTTTAGTACAGCCTTCCATCCCCAAACCGATGGACAATCAGAAAGAGTGATCCAGATTTTAGAGTATTTACTCAGAGCTTGTATTATAGACTTTTCAGGAAGTTGGGATTCGAAATTGCCCTTGGTGGAATTTGCTTATAACAACAGTTTTCAAGCCTCCATTCAGATGGCACCATACAAAGCTATATATGGACGAAAATGTAGAACGCCTCTTCACTGGGATGAGGTAGGAGAACGAGATTGTCTAGGACCAGATCTGGTAGAGCAGACAGTGAACGTTGTTAGAAAAATAAAGGAACGGATGAAAGTTGCTCAAAGTAGACAAAAGATTTATGCAGACAGTAGACGAATGGAGCTAAATTTTGACATTGGTGATCACGTCTTTTTGAAAGTAGCTCCAATGAAGGGAGTGATGCGTTTTGGAAAGAAGGGAAAATTGAGTCCCAGATATATAGGTCCGTATGAGATTCTGGACAGAGTAGGAACATTGGCCTATCGATTAGCACTGTCGCTGCATCTATCTTCAGTACATAATGTATTCCAGGTATCAGCATTAAGGAAATACGTTCCCCACCCATCGCACATATTGAGTGTTGAACCAATCCAATTAGCACCAGATTTGAGTTACGAAGAGAAACCTGAGAAGATCCTTCTTAGGGAGATTAGAAAGCTGAGGAACCGCAGCATCCCAATGGTTAAAGTTCATTGGTCAAATCAAACTAAACGAGAAGCTACGTGGGAGACGGAAGCTGATATGCATAGTCGTTACCCAGATTTGTTCGGTAAATAAATTTCGAGGACGAAATTTTATTAAGGTGGGTAGAGTTGTAGCGCCCCAAAATCCATAGGACCACAAATTCTCATCTTTATAATTCGAGGATTCAATTCTAATTCCAGATTTCAACTTGTTTGTTTGATTTAAAAGCTGATTTCTTATTTTTCCAAATGCGAGACATGGTGCAGGGTCTGACCAGTCGTTGCCTCGAGCGCCAGCTGAGTAATTGGACGATTGAAAATAAAAAAAAATGGATTTCAAATGGGAGGATGTTTTTTTTTCTAAATGAGAGTATCACCTCAATAAATTAAAATAGTGATAGGGGACTTTTAACAAATTTTGGAGAAGTAGGTGTGGAACATCATGCCTACTCAAGTGTTTTTCCCTTGTTACATGACAGACTCCCATGTCTATGGTACGTGAGAACTATAAGTTCATTGTCTTGTAAGAAAACTTTCATTTTTCATCAAAGAAACCATAGGAGAGTCACTGCGGTGCTTGAGGAGACTTGCTGATAGGATCTGCTGTGTTCGTGTTTCTACAAGTATCAAGGCAAGTAAATCTAATTCTTGCTACACCATGAAAGCATATGTATTGTTTTTACTTCGTTTCGAAATTCCTTGCCTAAGTTATGCTTAATATCAGTCTTTGCTCATATTTTGCTGATATTTAATTGTATGTTAATTATTGGGTTCACAATGGGTGTAGGTTTGGAACTAAAACGGTATTTTACGGAGTTGATGATGTTGATTTTGAAACACTGAGCATTTCAGATTCCAATTCATGTCAATTATGATGTTCTTCTTTTCTCTGGTGAATGACAGCGTCTGAATTTGACTCCACGAAGTTGGAAATGCTAGTCGAACCAGAACTAAGTCTGGTTTGATAGGTGAATTCTATATTGTGGATGTTGTTCGTGACGTTATCGCATTTCATAACCATCAGCTGGTTTACTGTTCATATCACATTTCATAAATATCAGCTGGTTTACTGTTCATATCGCATTTCATAACCATCAGCTTGTTTACTGTTCTTATCGCATTTCACAACCATCAGCTTGTTTACTGTTCATATCGCATTTCATAACCATCAGCTGGTAAACTGTTCGCACTATGTCTCGCATCAGGAAAAATAACAAATCAGCTTTTGAATCAAACAAACAAGCTGAAATCTGGAATTAGAATTGAATCCTCGAATTATAAAGATGAGAATTTGTGGTCCTATGGATTTTGGGGCGCTACAACTCTACCCACCTTAATAAAATTTCGTCCTCGAAATTTATTTACCGAACAAATCTGGGTAACGACTATGCATATCAGCTTCCGTCTCCCACGTAGCTTCTCGTTTAGTTTGATTTGACCAATGAACTTTAACCATTGGGATGCTGCGGTTCCTCAGCTTTCTAATCTCCCTAAGAAGGATCTTCTCAGGTTTCTCTTCGTAACTCAAATCTGGTGCTAATTGGATTGGTTCGCTAATCAAGTAGATCATATATACCAATAATCTTAACCAACAATCAAGACCATCAGTATTTAATGATACTATAGGCTAAAACCTTTTTTCCAAACTAAAAATACCTTACCTACTAGAAAAAATAAAAACAGATAAGCTTCAATTCTAATACTGATTTCATATTAAATAAATCTACAAAATTATCAGAAATTGGAACATCGGGAAATAAAATTAATTGTGTAGAAACCAATAATGTACAAAATAATGAAACTGATACTTCCAATACTTCTAAATCTAACTACGAAACCGAGGATGAAATCATTCATATCGAGAATCCTTTTACGGGTGAAGATGATCAAATTAATAAAATATATAATAGAAGAAGAAGATTCAACAATAATAACTATACAAACTCCCGTAATTATCAACGGCCTACGCCTGTCGATATTGGTTACGAAGAAAGGAACCAATTCAAAAGCACAAAATATGATGGCCAATCAATAGTTGAATGGAACATAGATGGTAAATCTAAATACGAAATCCTCAATACTTTACAAGAGATGGGCATGGCTCGTGCAGCCTATAAGATTAAAGGTCAAAATGAAGAAACAGCTACAACCTTGATAATTCAAGGTTTCACTGGACAATTACGAAAAATTTGTGGGATAAAGCCTTATCCCTCGATTCAAAAATAATTATTCTAAATCATACAACTCATCATGAAGATTGTCAGGACTCGTGCTTTAAGCAGAGTAACAACACCAAAACACATGCGGAAGCTATCAAAAAGCGGGTAAAAATTTTCGCTTTTAGCCTGACGGTTTGAAACAATATAATTTAAAATAGCGCGATACTCAAAATAGAATCTGTAGCGCCCCAAAATCCATAGGACCACAAATTCTCATCTTTATAATTCGAGGATTCAATTCTAATTCCAGATTTCAGCTTGTTTGTTTGATTTAAAAGATGATTTCTTATTTTTACAGATGCGAGACATGGTGCAGGGTCTGACCATCCGTTGCCTCGAGCACCAGCTGAGTAATTGGACGATTGAAAATAAAAAAAAATGGATTTCAAATGGGAGGATGTTTTTTTTTCTAAATGAGAGTATCACCTCAATAAATTAAAATAGTGATAGGGGACTTTTAACAAATTTTGGAGAAGTAGGTGTGGAACATCATGCCTACTCAAGTGTTTTTCCCCTGTTACAAGTCAGACTCCCATGCCTATGGTACATTGGACTATAAGATCAAAGTTTGTAAGAAAAATCTTTAATTTCATCAAAGAAACCATAGGAAACTTCTACTTCCAATCCATCTTTGGATATAATATGTCCATGAAAAGACACTTTCTCCAACCAAAAATCACACTTACTAAACTTGGCGAACAACTGCTTGTCTTTCAAAATCTGAAGCACTGTTCTTAAGTGGTTTGCATGCTCAAATATATTCTTGGAATAAACCAAAATATCATCGATAAACACCACTACAAACTGATCTAAATATGGTTGGAAAACTCTGTTCATCAAGTCTATAATAGCTGAGGGGGCGTTAGTGAGTCCGAAGGGCATTACCAAAAATTCATAATGACCATATCGCGTTCTAAAGGCTGTTTTGTAAATGTCTGCTGGTTTTATCTTCAATTGGTGATAACCAGACCTTAAATCGATCTTAGAGAAAACTATTGATCCTTTCAGTTGATCCTCGATTCTAGGCAAGGGATATTTTGTGACGCCCGAACCCAACGGGGCCACGAGAATTGGGTTAAATAAAAATTTTCGAATAAAAGAAGGGCTAAAAGATAACTCGCTATAGGCTGTATTTCCTATAACATAAAAGAAACAAGACAAACGACAATCTCAAAGACCAGCAGGTACCTAATTTGCGCGCTAACTGCTAAAAACATTTGCGGAAAAACAGTTTTCATTGATAATTGCAATTGCGATTTACAACAGCTGATATTCTAAGTAAATATACAACCGTTGCTACTGATCTAATACAGTACAATCTAAATCAAAACGATACAGCTGAGACATGGAAAACGTAGGCCTTGGATAAACACAACGCCACCCAGCTGCTGGTTTCAAGTTTCACCTGCTGTTCCTCCATCAGTTGTCGCACCTGCACCATTTAAAAAGCTAGTGAGCCTAAAGGCTCAGCAAGTAAAACCTGAGTAATAACAATTTCATAAAACGCAGGCAGACATCTGAACATTCATAAACATTTCATAAACAGTTCGTTCGTAATCTTAGAGATAGGGGATAATAGCCCAGCTCTAACATCATTTCCTTTCCTTTAGACTATGGAATATAAGCTCCTCATGGTCCGTTATGCACTTTGATCAAAATGACTCCCGATATAAGTTTTAGCATATAGCTCGTTATGAAAGGGCAGCCGAAATCTAGACAACTGCTCACCCTTCTCGTTGGTGACCATCAACTATCTATGTCATAATCTTAAAATAAACTTTGTTCCATTACATCTTTTCGTAAAACATTCCTTGAAATTTCTGTAACTCATCGGGTTCCATCATTTTAAACATTTGCTTCCCATTTTAAAACTTTACTGAGTATCGAATTCGACTTTGGAAAACATATCGCTGAAATGAAACTGGTGAAAAGAAATCCAGTCGCAAGAAAATGGAACAGCACTTATGAAACCAAAACAGATCTCTGATGTTCGCAACTACCGCTAAAATGAACCAGCTGGAATAAACAGAAACCAGCTGCAAGATATTTTACTAAGACAATCGCATTTAAATGAAACGATGTCGTTGAAGTAAATAACAGATATGATGAAAGGCTATCTGCTGATATTTTATAACTTAAAGGGACAACGTCGTTAGCGCATCGATCAGTCGCAAAGCGCTAACATGATTATATAAATGAATAGTACCAGTCGCAAGACTAATACCAGCTGAAATGAACAGCACTTATAAACGAATGAAGCAACTACTGAACTATCACTATGGAATGCATCTGCTGGTGAACAGTGCATCTGCTGATTTTATGAAAACAACGCAACTGCTGAATTCTAACAAAGGAATGCAGCTGCTGGTTTTACAACAAAGAAGTGATACTGCTAATTTTTATAAGGAAAGATGCACCTACTGATGAACAGTGCATCTGCTGAAATTTACGAAAGACACTTGTAATATCGAAACAATGATCGCGTACCAGCCGTCGCTTATTAAACCTGACTTTATACTGATTCAACCAGCAACTACTGATTACACAACCATCAAATCCCGACATTACAGCAAAAAGGAAGAACATTCATAAACATCATAACAATGCAGCTGCTGAATCTTAACAAGGAGATACAGCTGCTGGAACATAACTCGATGTTTGTAACATCAAAACAACAACTATGCCATCAACCGTTGCCTATCAAACCATACTTTATAATGATTCAACCAGTTACTACCGATTACACAGTCATGAAATTCTGATATTACAGCTACTACGAGAAGAACATTCATAACTTTCTGGAAAATATTTTGGAAGCATCATCATCATCAAAACATCATTTTCGAACCCATCTTTCTTTCCTTTTCATGTCTAAATCATTTCAAACATGAACTTTTAAACATTTCTTAAACATACAGGCAAGCAGATCCATAAGAACAACAATATAAGCTTTAAATGGTGTAGCAAAGGATCAGCTTTTACTTGCCTTCAACAAAGCTTTGCGACAACAGCTAATTCCTGCAGAAATCTCCCTTTGAGCAACGCACGAACTCTTCTGGAAATATTTTGAAGAACACTTTAAAACTTCTCTTTGAAAATGATGAAAATCTTACTTTGAAAACAGGTTTTTATAATGAAAGGGATTAGTGGCAAGCTACTTGTGAAATCAAGCATGACACACTTCTAAAGTTTAGTAAAATTCCCTTCATATCATTTTAATTTGTAAAACACCAAACCCTTTCCAAAAGAAATCATTTCACCTCCTTAAAATATTTTCCAATCGATTAAAATCCAGCTCGTGCATCGCTCGTTGGAGTCGTCTGCTGGTACCAGCCGTAGCGCATCTTACCTGCTAACCTCAATAAATCAGCAGATACATAACATTTAAAATTGCCAATTTGGCCCATGAAGTCAATAAAATGTATAAATGTGGTCCTATGGATTTTGGGGCGTTACAAATCTAACCTCCTTATTGAAATTTCGTCCTCGAAATTACGTACCAAATAAATATGGGTAAAGACTTAGCATATCAGCTTCTGTTTCCCACGTTGCTTCTCACTCCGACTGGTTGGACCATTGTATCTTAACCATAGGAATACTACGGTTTCTTAATCTTCTAATTTCTCAGAGGAGAATTCTTTCTGGTCGCTCTTCGTAGCTTAAATCTGGGGCTAAATTAATTGGCTCATAACTCAGCACATGCGAAGGATGGGGAATATTTCCTCAAAGCTGATACGTAAAAAACATTGTGCACTGCTAACATTTGCGGAGGCAGCGCTAGTCGATAGGCGAATGTTCCTACCTTCTCTAAGATCTCGTATGGTCCAATATACCTTGGACTCAACTTTCCTTTCTTTCCAAAACGCATAACTCCTTTCATTGGAGCTATTCTCAAAAATACCCGATCACCTGTTTCAAAATTCAGCTCCCTTCTTCGATTGTCTAATAACTTTTCTGCCGACTTTGAGCAGCTTTCATTCTTTCTCTTATTCTTCTAATAGCTGCTGCTGTTTGTTCCACTACATCTGGTCCCAAACCAGCTCTTTCACCAACTTCATCCCAATGAAGTGGTGTTCTACACTTTCTGCCATACAAAGCTTCATATGGAGCCATTTGAATCGAAGCTTGGAAACTGTTATTGTAGGCAAACTCTATCAGTGGCAAATTCGCATCCCAACCTACTGAAAAATTCACAATACATGCTCTGAGCAAATCTTATAAAATTTGAATCACCCTTTCCGATTGTCCATCAGTTTGAGGGTGAAACGCAGTGCTGAACGTCAACTTTGTACCCATAGCCTTGTGTAGACTTTTCCAAAATGCTGATGTAAACTTAAGATCTCTGTCTGATACAATGGAAATTGGAACACCATGAAGTCTCACTATTTCTTTAACATACACTTCTGCGTACCTGCTCACCTCATACGTTGTTTTAACTGGTAAGAAATGAGCAGACTTAGTGAGCCTATCAATTATAACCCAAATGGAGTTATATCCTTGCACCGTCCTTGGTAAACCAGTTACAAAATCCATCGCTATACATTCCCACTTCCATTCGGGAATCGGCAGTGGTTTCAATAATCCTGCTGGTCGCTGGTGTTCGGCTTTCACCAGCTGACACGTTAAACATTCAGCTACAAATCTAGCAACATCCCTCTTCATTCCTGGCCACCAATACAACTGCTGTAGGTCCTTGTACATTTTTGTACTTCCTGGATGTACTGAATATGGAGCTGTATGAGCTTCTTTCAAAAGTTCAGCTCTCAAATCATCTACTTGGCGTACCCAGATTCTGCCCAAATACCTCACAATTCCATCTTCTGAAAAATAGAGACTGCTGCCTCTTTCTTTATCTTGCCGAACCCATTTCTTCAACTGCTGGTCCTGCTGCTGACCCTCTCGAATTTGGTTTAACAATTAGATATTACAGAGAGGTCTGCTAACATCATAGCCTTGCTGCTGCTGTTTACGTTAAACCAGTTACAAATCCATCGCTATACATTCCCACTTCCATTCGGGAATCGGCAGTGGTTTCAATAATCCTGCTGGTCGCTGGTGTTCGGCTTTCACCAGCTGACACGTTAAACATTCAGCTACAAATCTAGCAACATCCCTCTTCATTCCTGGCCACCAATACAACTGCTGTAGGTCCTTGTACATTTTTGTACTTCCTGGATGTACTGAATATGGAGCTGTATGAGCTTCTTTCAAAAGTTCAGCTCTCAAATCATCTACTTGGCGTACCCAGATTCTGCCCAAATACCTCACAATTCCATCTTCTGAAAAATAGAGACTGCTGCCTCTTTCTTTATCTTGCCGAACCCATTTCTTCAACTGCTGGTCCTGCTGCTGACCCTCTCGAATTTGGTTTAACAAATTAGATATTACAGAGAGGTCTGCTAACATCATAGCCTTGCTGCTGCTGTTTACGATTTCAAGTCCAAACCTTTCAATTTCATTTGCCAACGGCTGCTGGACAGTCAATTGCGCTAATCCTGCTGATTTTCTACTTAGAGCATCAACTACCACATTTGCTTTTCCTGGATGGTAACTGATTGTGCAATCATAATCTTTAACCAGCTCCAACCATCGCCTCTGCCTCATATTCAATTATTTCTGGGTAAAGAAGTACTTCAAACTTTTGTGATCTGTAAAGATCTCACACTTCTCCCCATAGAGGTAATGCCTCCATATCTTAAGGGCAAAGACAACAGCTGCTAGTTCTAAGTCATGCGTTGGGTAATTCTTCTCATGATCCTTCAGCTGTCTAGATGCGTATGATATTACTTTACGATCCTGCATCAACACAGCTCCTAGTCCCAACTTAGAAGCATCGGTATAAATTACAAATTTTCCTTGATCAGTTGGCATCGTCAATACAGGTGCTTCAATCAGCGCTTGCTTCAATTTGTCAAAACTGCTTTGACACTCTTCTGTCCAGTTATACTTCACTTGCTTCCTTGTTAAAGTCAGAGGAACAGCAATCTTAGAAAATCCTTGGATAAATCTCCACTCGACAAATGGTAACCACTTGGAGAGTCCGAAGGAGGGTAGTTCGATAGATCACCAGGTCACTATCTATCTGCATGCTCAGAACATCACAATTTTCCCTACCAATGAAACATGGTACTTCGCATCGCAGATACTAGTCTCGAACTCGGGCGGCCTTATCCTCATTTTGACGGCCCAATCGACTAGGAACATGTTCAGAATACACAGCGACTATTAGATGTGTTTCATGATAGCCGTCATACCCACTATCACATCCAACATACGCTTTAGTGTATTCTAGGTCTTTACTCAACACAATTGTAAATCATTACACACATAATGAAAGTAAAGAATGTCATATAAAAGAATGCGAATATCATATATAAAGATCGTTTGTACAAGAGTCAACAAAACCCACACGCCACAAGTTGGCTAGTTGGGCATCTACTCTAACATATATTTCACTTGCTTCCTTGTTAACGTAGTCAGAGGAACAGCAATCTTTCAGAATCCTTGGATAAATCGCCGATAATATCCAGCTAAACCCAAGAAACTCCTTATCTCTGCAACATTCTTTGGTGCTGGCCAGTCGCGAACCGCTTCAACTTTAGCAGGGTCGACTTCTATTCCATCCCTAGAGATTATATGGCCTAGGAACGATACTTTCTCCATCCAAAAATCACATTTGCTGAATTTAGCAAACAACTGCTTATCTTTAAAAATCTGGAGAACAGTTCTTAAATGCTGGACATGCTCACTTCTGGTCTTAGAATACACTAAGCTATCATCAATGAATACAACTACAAATTGGTCTAAAAATGGTTGAAAGACCCTATTCATTAAATCCATAAAAGTTGATGGAGCATTCGTAAGTCCAAAGGGCATAACCAAAAATTCATAATGGCCATATCTAGTTCTAAAGGCTGTTTTATAAACATCAGTTGCCTTAATCTTCAGTTGGTGATATACAGACCTCAAGTCGATCTTAGAAAATACTACTGACCCTCTCAACTGGTCAAACAGATCTTCTATCCTGGGTAATGGATACTTATTCTTAATCGTCAGTTTATTTAGCTCGCGGTAATCTATACATAATCTCATACTCCCATCCTTTTTCTTAACAAACAAGCCTTAATCTTCAGTTGGTGATATACAGACCTCAAGTCGATCTTAGAAAATACTACTGACCCTCTCAACTGGTCAAACAGATCTTCTATCCTGGGTAATGGATACTTATTCTTAATCGTCAGTTTATTTAACTCGCGATAATCTATACATAATCTCATACTCCCATCCTTTTTCTTAACAAACAATACAGGCGCTCCCCAGGGCGAAGTACTTGGTCTAATAAACCCTTTCTCCAACAGATCATGTATCCGTTCTTTCAATTCTTTCATCTCTGTTGGAGCTAGTCGATATGGTGGTCTAGATACTGGAGCAGCTCCTGGAACCAAA
>KQ988460.1:26653-50788 GCA_001598015.1 Dorcoceras hygrometricum | reverse complement strand
ATGGCTAGCTGTATCCCTGAACCATTGAGGGTCACACAAGTACTGGATTTGAAATTCCCACACGGATACTCAGCTCAATGTGTTGAGCACGAGAAGAGGATTTCGGGAAGTGCGACTTCCTAAAAGTCAACAGGGGTCAAACCGGGATTTGACTCTGTTGAGGGGCAAAACGGTCATTTTGCTATTTGGGGTTTGATAATCTGAAAAATTGTTTTTCACATCATAACATTCAGTTTTGGAAACTGAGTCGATCGGTCCGATCTGATCGGCGATCGGAGTTACGATGAAGTCGCAGCAATTGATATCGTCATTTGGACCCGGGCCCGTTGGACCGGCCCAAGTCCAACTTTAAATCTATATATAATTAGGCTTTGTGACTTGATTAAAAATAACATCATCATAACCTAAACCTAATAGCTAGCCGCCTCTCCCTCCCTCTCTCTCGCCGCCGCCGCCGCCGCCGTGCGCCGCCGCCGCCGCCAACTTCGCCGGAATTTGTTTCGGCCTAGTTTTTCGAGGAGAATCCGATCGTGCTGATCTCGTCAGGACTTCTAGTGCAGTCTGACGAAGGAGTCTTGGATCTGGTCGTGGACCGGATTGGCGTAACTACCGCAATCTACCGAGAAGCGCCGGGTTCTTGAAACACCGGTTGGAGCCAGGCACAAGTGCCAGCGAGGTAACACGCCTGAAACACCCTATGTATGTCGATACATGTAGATTATCTTTATCGTATTGATCGCCTCCCGGTTCTATATTTTTGTTCTTCCGCTGCCTGACCGGGGGGCGGATCCGGATCCCCAACACAATGTTGTTTAAAAATCAGAGTATGAAAAAGTTGCGGAAACGGAACATGTAAATAAAGTCGTTCCCTTTCAACATTTTCTCAACCTCATTTTATAACATGAATAAAACCAATACCTCGAAAAAATTAGATCATCAATGCTGTTTAAAAATCAGAGTATGAAAATGTTGCGGAAACGGAACATGTAAATAAAATGTCTAAAAAGTGTATCATAACGTAAATAAAGACATCATAGCGGTCATGGGGTACTGCTGCAACAGGCGCTCAGAGGTCCTCACCGCCAGTTGGGATAAAATCCACAGTGTCATCACCTGCACCATTTAAACCTAGTGAGCCTAGAGGCTCAACATGCTCTATCAAAGTACATATAATAAAATCACATGCAAGCACATATGTGATATAAAATACGTTAAATCATGCATGCATGGATGGTCATAAAACATGGTTCGTAACATATCATAACGTATCATAATCATATAGCATACATAAGGCATGACGTAACGTCACATATAAATGTATAAGTCGTATCAGCGAAATGTGAGCAGGTGTATGACTGATCAGTCGAAGGAACCAATGTACGTGACGGTGTGGTTCACCCGCCCTTACCTCATGATCCCAAGAACCTCCTATACCACTTCACCATCGTAATACATTAAAACAGAGGATCCTCGGGCCCGGCTACCCGGCTAGCTCCAATCATTAAATATTGTCACAAGTCACTTCAATCATCGGGTTTTTCCTAAAAAGAACATGCCTTAAACATTTCATAAAATCTCATGATGCGTCCACTTCTTAAAATCATGCAATTTAAAAGTTTAGCCCGTCAATATATATTTAATTCTTTCATTTAAAATATTATCATACATAAAATACTATATACATAATTATATATATATTCATTGGCTTCAATAGTTTCTACTCCGATCAAGGACTAGTTCAGGTTCCTGGCCCACTACTTCTAAGCCCAAAACACTAGACTTAACTTAAAATGAAACTTAACTTCAAACATGACTTGACCCAATAACATTAAAAACATTAAAAAGTTATTAAACACTCAGTCTTTTACTTTATAATCAAACATTAAAATTTAATAAAATAGAAGTCTCATTGACCAAAATTTGATAAAAATATTAGGCCCATAAATATACGTATTTTGACTTTAAAATATTAGGCCCAATACACTAAAATTGCCAAAAATCGATAAATCAAATAAATTCTAAAAATATTGGAAAAATTCTTAAAATATGCTTAAAGCATCAAATAAAATCATCCACAAACTTTGACCATCCCTAAAACTCAAAATCTTAATTTTCACAAAAATGAACCGACGAGGCTCACTTCAAGCGACAAAACGGTAGTAGGTAAATAGTACACAAAGTGGCATGGATCACCATACCAACCCATGATATTTACTAAATACCCCTACTACCTATTTAAATCTTGAAATTAATCCTATAATTTCATCGAAAACTGAACTCACATCCAAAACACTTTATATTAAATAAATACCAGCTCGGGTTTGTGCTTGGGTTACATCCTTCCATGAGTCTTCTGGACCGTGCTTCTAAGCTGGAAATCCCTTCAGAAAGAAAAATTCTTACAAATGTGATCCTATGGATTTTGGGGTGTTACATCATTAGTAGTATTCTGTTCAGTTTTATGTGCTTTAATTGAAAAGTAGGATGATTGAGTTCTTCTCATGAATTTCCCAAACTTCTTAATGAAGAGGGACATAGAATCGTTGCTGATCTGCTCAACTGTCTTCTGTGGCTTCTCTTCTATTACAGCTAAGGCTTGAGAAGGTTGAGACGTAGAAGGTCCTTCTTCAGATCTGGTCTTCAGTTCAAATTCATAGGCCTTCAGGTTTGCAAACGGATCATGGAGTTCCAATTTGTTAAGGTCCTTAGATTACCTCATCGCCATAGTTTTGACATCCACTCCTTGGGAAGAGCTCTCATGACTTTTAGTGCAAGTTCTTGATTCTTGTATTCTTTGCCCAATCTGGTCAGCTCTATAACCACCGAGCTGAATCTATCATTAAACTCAGTCATTGTTTCATGGACTCAAATTTCCGCAGGGCCACCGTGAGCTTGTTCTCTTTTGTTCCTTCAATGGCTTCATAGATCTGGATTAGCTTCTCCCATATTTCCTTGCCCATGACACAAGTCTGAATCTTGCTGAAAATATTGTTGTCCAGCGTCTTGTAAAGGATATATTTTGCCACATTGTTCAAGTAAGCTTTCTTTTTGTCTTCCGACGTCCATTCCATTCTAGGATTTTCAACCCATTGCGTTGCACTGGAGTAGATGGCCATAGCAGTGTTAGGCTTCATAATATTTATGGGACCATCTGTGATGACAAACCACATATCTTCATCTTGAGCCGCCAGGTGAGCTTGCATTCTGATCTTCCAGACGTCGTATTCCTCCTTAGAAAACATGGTAATTTTATTGCGAGATATCGACATATTTAATAAGTGCAAATAAACACAACTGTTCAGACCTGAGATGACTTTGCCTTGATACGACTTGGATCAAAAATATAGTTGAAATACAGCTCAAGAGTTCAGAAGGGGGGTTGAATGAACTCCTTCACTATTTTTGGTAAAGCTCTTTTTCAAAACAATTTTAAAACTTTCGGCTACCTCTAAGCTGTGTTACCAGCTTTGGAGGATTCTACTGTTCTCTCGAGTAACAAAGAATATGTGCGGAAGGAACTCGATTGAGCATTGTACAGATAAATCAAAACTGAAAGAAGTAAGTAAAAACTAAGTGCAGTAAAGTAAAAGCGACAAGAGTTTGTTTATATAAAGTTCGGAGCATAAACTCCTGCGTCTTCCTTTCTTCCTTGAATAGGAAGGATTCCACTAGAAGATTTGATTACAGCAGCTCCTGATCTAACCCGATCCGACACCTCGCAAACTGCAAGACTCCTAGCACTTCTACAACAGAAATATATGCGCAATATATTCTTCACAACACAACGAAGCTCTTAGTTGTTTAAGCTTTCACACATTCTATGCACTCTGTTTATGATTTACAATCAACACACAATATCACAGAGTAGTTACAACTCAAATGAATAAATGTAATGCTTTTGAGAGTATGGTAGTAACAAAGATGATGATGAACAAAGAGCTTTCTGTTATGTAAATTCTACAACGTAACAGTAAGGTTGTTTGAGAGCTTTTGCGAAATTGTAATTGTTGTTGAAAGAATTGTGATCGTTGTTCATCGAAAGTATGTTTTCACTTCTGTTCATCGTCCTTTAAATAGAGATCTTCAGCTCTATCAATCTGCAAATGATATGTTGTACCGGCTTGTTGATTTACTTTCCATCATTGAAGAACTTGTCATTATTCATACCAGAATCTCAGGAAAGATACCGTTAGGTCCAGAAATAGCATCCAGTAATTCAGCCAATAAATAAGCACAAGATTGATCTGATAGAATCACGTCTAATATGATATCTTTAAGCTTTGAATTGTTAGATGTGGTCGTGATATAATGGCTTCTGACCTCTGAGATGTTACGAGAAAAGCTATAATCTTCTCTTGCGATCTGATCCAAGACTGTATGAGCTGATCTCTGCTGAGCTGAACTTCTTCCAGGTCTAATCAGATATACAGTACTAAGCTGATCTAGAAGACGTTTCTCTGAGATGTTCTTGTAAACTGATAACATCAATACTGATCTGAGACATAGCTCTTCAGCTCTGATCTGAATTCTTATAAGCTCTAACATGAAAGTTGTTCTTGAGCCCTGAACTGGTCTCTGTGTTGTTCCTACTCTAAGCTATATTCTCTGAACTCTGAGTGCTACTCTAAGTTGTATATTTCCGTAGTCTACCGTAATCTTTTCTTTGTACGAAGCTCCGATCTGAATCTTCTCAAAGTTGATTTCTACATTGAAACACTGTTGTGATCTCGAAGCTCCAATATGAAATGTTCGGAGTCACTCTAATATTTTCTGCTTACCCTGAACAGAAAAATGATGCTCTAAATAAATTTTCTTGTCCTGAGCTGAATCGCTACTCTCTAAGCTGATTGTCTTGATCCGAAATGAATAATGACTTTTTGAACTGATCTATTTGCTCTGAGCTGAAATCCAACTTTTTGAACTGTTTGACTTGCTCTGAGCTGAAGTCCAACGTTCTAAACTGTTCGAATTGCTCTGAGCTGAAAGCCGACGTTCTGAACTAAGAAGCTTTGTTGCACACTATTTTGCTTTCTATGAGCTGAAATGTGTCGCCTTAAACTGTTAGACATGATCTGAGCTGATATAAGTTGTTCTGATCTGACTGTTTGCTCTTAGCTGATCAACATGCTTTGAGCTGATCTATGACGTCCTAAGTTGTTCCGTTCAGCTCTTCATATTACTGTTGTAAACTGTTCGCTTTCTTGTATTTTTTATCACCAAAACTCAAAGTTTATTCTTAACATAACCGAGGAGTATGAAGGGCACGTCGGGAGCTATGTCCTCGGGGGATGAGCTTGACGTCTTTCCCGCAATCACAGAAACTGGTCAAAACTTGTCGGGATTCATCCTGGATGCTTAAGTCAGCTCAGGTGATCGAGAGTATATAGATAATGCAGAGAGTGAGTCTGCTGCATGTGTCTAGAAAAGAGAAAATACCAGTGTATTTATAGGCGAGAAAAGTGGTTGCATGTACCTATCCGGGTAATTATGAATTGGAGTGGGGTCAGCAGACCAGGCGTGTACTTCAACCTACCACTTGTACGTAGAGATGGGTTTTGCAGTGTTTATCAGTGTATTGTAACGCCCAGGAAATCCTTATTACGTGGAAATGAGTGCATGAATAGAGAGAAAATTATTTTAAAAAGTTATATGCTATTTTATTTGATTTATTGTTGGTTTTATTGCTTCATGATATGCATGTATGTTTTTAGCTGTTTGAGTTCCGGACGCATGGAAGAAACTAGGGACGACCGAGATGAAAATTATTTGAGTTTTTTTTAAAGCCCTTAGATTTAGTTTTTTAAGAGCAAATTTATTAGTTTTTAAGCAACAATTTTCGAAAATTGGAGTTTTTATGATTATTATTGAGGGGAACCCGTTTTTCACCTATACGCGTTGTTTTAAAGAACTTTCCTATTGTATAGTTTGGTAGTCCACATATATTACGAAAGTTGGAGTTTTAAAAGCTTGATTTTGAATTTAATCAAAAATTTTAAGTGGTTTGAGGGTAGGATAGGAAAATTCTTTGATTTTCTTAATTTTGCCATTTGGAGGGTCATTTTTGTCACCACATATTTTCACAACCCTAGCTCTAGCCTCCTCCTCTGTGAGACCTAATTATGTAATTAGAGATTTTTTTTGGAATTAATCGGTGTTTAGAGATTCTTGGTGGTTTAAGATCTCTGTTTGGATGTTTTAAGTAGTAATTTCTGGTCAAATTCCTCACTTAGAACAATTCTGGAAGTTTTCGTATTTTTGAAGTTTGGGGAGATATCTGTCAGCAGACATGGTGACGTCATGTTTTCTGTTGTTCTGCGTTGGCGTAGTATTTGCTGACGTAAGCTTAGATGGTGGAAGAATTCGATAAGTGTTTGGTGAAGTCTGCCAGCAGATAACGTAAGGAACCAGTCGTTGGGTAGTTAGCGTGTTTTTGTGTTGAGCGCTATACGACTCCATTTTGAGGAGCTAGTGACGTAAGCATATCTGTTTGATTGTGATAAGCAGGCATCAACGTTAGTCTACGTCGCTGTAGCTTGCGACTGGTGGTGCGTTACTGTAGCTTGCATCTGGATAACCAGCTGTTGGCGGAAAGTATTACGTAAGCTATGCGACTCCGTTTTAATTAGTTGCAATGCTGCATTTTAGATGTCGCGACTGGTACCAGCTTTTGGAAGGATTTCACACGAGAGAAACCAGCCGATGGTTTTAGGCGACCAGCTGATGGCAGATATGATGACGTAAGCGGTGCGACATCGTTTTGTTTAGTCGTTGCGACATCGTTTTGATTTGCGTTGTTTGAGAATTCAGCAGTTGGTTCTTTGCATATGCTGGTTGTAGTGTGCCTGCTGGTTATGTCGGTGGACTTTTAAATCAGATTCTAGCCGTTGTGGGATTTATATATAAGGAAGACTTGGTCTTCGATTTGAGATATCAGATCCCATACTTAATGAAATTCTCCAAATTGTCGACCACTGTTTTTCGAACCCTAGTACTGTTCACCGTTGATTTTATCCGGTGATTCCCGTCGTTTCCGGCCATTGTTTGATGCGTGCGAGGTAGAGTTGGACTCTCGAGAAGCTCTTCCTTTCTATACCATTCTTGGAGGCTGTTGTTGGCTAGAACGAGATCGCGAAGTTGCTGTCTTCGGCCGTGTGTTGAGTCGTTGAGGTAGAACTTCGAATTTTTGTTGAGATCTTAGATTTGCCTTTGTTTAAGCTTCCTGTTAGTGATATTGTTGGAATCAGTAGCTGGTTGAGTGTGTGTAACTCCCAGCGTGCTTTCTGTGTATTAGCGTCCCTTGAGAATATTTTGTACGGATTTGGAGCTTTGTAATACAGCGATGTTATGGCTTGGATAATTTGTGAGATGGATATTGCTGGCTGCTGTTTTGTGAGATGACTGTTGGTTATGTGGTGTATACGTGTTGATGCTATTATTGTTTCGCATATGTTTATATGCTTGTTCTTCCAGCATGTTGCATACACGCATTTGCATCTCCGTTCAGCTTTTGCAGCCATTTCTTCGTTGTTATTGTTCTGTTTACTTAACAGGATGCGAGAGCGAGCGGTGATTCCGCACTCTCATTTCCCCTATGCGCCGAGTGGCTAGCTACCACAGTTCATAGGTTGGGTTGTTGATGCATCTGGTAAGGGTGGGCGAGTAGGGGTGAGTGGGTAGCACCCACATGTCCTACACTCACCGTGGCCACATATTCTGTTGCAGATTCCGTTGAGCTGTTATTTCTTTCCTCATGTATCGCATCTGCATTTTATTCATGCTGTTTACTGCTGTTTATAGTTGCTCTCCGTACTAGGGTTTGACCCCATGTCCCTATGGGGCTTGGTTTGTTTTACTTGCCTGTTGTGTTGTCCAGGTTACTCAGCTGGTCGGGGAGCTAGCCCAGCTGGAGGTGCCCCAGGAGGTGGTTAGAGTATCCCAGTAGCGTATAGCATATTTATATGTATCGGTCCAGTTAGTCGGGGAGATGCCCTGTACTTCGTTGGTGTATTTGATTGTTGGAGTCTGATACTTGTTTTATGCTATACTGTTATTGTTGTTGTGATTTTCGTAAACTGGGATTCTATTTTGAGTATCGTGGTATTTTAATGTTTATTTTTTAAACCGTCAGGCCAAAAGAAAAAATTTTACCCTTTTTTTAGTAGCTTCCGCATGTGTTTGTATGTTTTATCTCTGATTAGAGCACGAGGCCTGACATTTTTGGTACCAGAGCTTAAGCTGGGATAAGCTCAATTTCTTTGATCACTGAGTCTAGGCACAGTGTTGTGTGTTGCATGTGCTTGACTATGTGACTACGTGCTGCATATTTCTATGTTATGTGCTATATATGCCGTATCTGTTCTTTTTTGCTTGATCCTATTAAGTGTTTTCGTAGATGCCGCCTAGACTTCGTGGTAGAGGTAGGGGACAGTTTGAGGAATCAGCAGGACAGAATGAAGATAGGCGTAGTGATCGTAGTCATACTCGTGTTAGCAACGAGGACGAAGATGAGATTGCGGCACCTCCTGCGGAGATGATGGATGTCGTGTAAGCACGGTTTCATAGGTGCATATTTCTATGTTATGTGCTATATATGCCGTATCTGTTCTTTTTTGCTTGATCCTATTAAGTGTTTTCGTAGATGCCGCCTAGACTTCGTGGTAGAGGTAGGGGACAGTTTGAGGAATCAGCAGGACAGAATGAAGATAGGCGTAGTGATCGTAGTCATACTCGTGTTAGCAACGAGGACGAAGATGAGATTGCGGCACCTCCTGCGGAGATGATGGATGTCGTGTAAGCACGGTTTCATAGGATGAACCCTCCAGTCTTTAATGGTGATGATTCCAGTGAGGATGCGGACTCGTGGCTCCGCAAAATTATTGGTATTTTTGATCGGGTGCAGTATGATGATGATCTTCGGCTGATTTTAGCGACCCTCTTGCTTAGGAAGGCCGCAGAGCGCTGGTGGCGAGGTGCTTCGAGTAGCTTGTTAGAGACCGGTGTTGGGATCTCTTGGGACAGTTTCTGCGAGACCTTCCGACAGGAGTATGTACCCGAGTCTTATGTGAACGCCCGAGGGCGGGAGTTCGACCATCTGGAGCAGGGTTCCATGATTGTTCGGGAGTATGCTAGGAAGTTTTCTTCTTTGTTGGCGTATGTTCCCCATGTTTCTGGCCGGGAGAGGGCCAAGCGGACTCGATTTCTTGAGGGCTTGAATGAAGAGTTGTATCAGATGGTTTTGACTAGTAAGCCCAAGACTTATGCTGAGACGGTGGATAGTGCCATTTACATTGAGGCAGGTTTGGGTAGTCTTCGTGCTCGTAGACAGCAGGTAGCGCAGGGTGATCGTCCTGCTATTCAGGGATCACAGTCTTCTAAGTCCTCCCTGGCAGCCCATCAGCCCCAGCAGAAACTGAAGCATCAGCCATAGGTGGCTCAGCAATCTGGCCGTCAGAGGTTTCGACCCCGCGGTCAGCAGTTCAAGAAGAAGTCGGGTTCTGGCTCTTCTGGTTCAGGCAGTTCGAGTAGCAGTGGATCTCGAACTGATTTTTGTGGCTTTTGTGGTGGAAAGCATCCTTCCACTCAGTGTGTAGGTGTGTAGGGCTCCAGCAACCTTTGTGGTCAGTACGGGCATTTCGCTAGAGTGTGTCCGTCAGCTGAATCACAGCAGACCGCGGCCCAGCCTCAGGGTCGTGGAGGTCAGTCTAGGGCTCGTTCCCCTCAGTTTCAGCAGCCCTGGTTGGGTGAGGCTCCGTTCAGGCTGTTTCAGCAGCCTGGTCCTTAGCGTTTTGGACAGTCGTCTCAGCCTTTCTTCTTAGGACCCCAGCATGCTCAGGTTAACGCCATCACTAGGGAGCAGGCCGAGGAGACACCGAGTCGGGTGATCGCATGTACTTGCCTTGTTTTTTATTTTCCTGCGCGTGTGTTGTTTGACACCGATGCATCACATTCGTTTATTTCTGATTCGTTTGTTGTTGAGCATGGTCTGTGTACCATCCCTTTGCGCAATGCCGTTTCTATTTCTACCCTGGTGGTGTGAGCCTGTTCTCCTAGGAGGTTTTGTTGGATGGCGTGTTGCGGTTTGGTGAGAATGTCCTGTTAGCGAACTTGATCCGTTTGATGCTTTGGGATTTCGATTGCATAGTTGGGATGGATGTGCTGTCCAACTATAGGGCCTCCGTGGACTGCTTCCATGGGATTGTGCGCTTTAGGCCTTTGTCTGGCGAGAAGTGGGACGTCTACGGCCAGGATTCTAGATCGAAGATCCCGTTGGTCTCAGCGATGGAGATGTTTAGCTTGCTGTATTTGCGGAATGCTGGCTTTATGATCTACGCTTTGGATGCGTCTTCTTCTTTCCATGTTCAGCTCAGTGATGTTCCCGTGGTGCGACATTTCTCGGATGTGTTTCCGAAGGAGATTCCTGGTTTCCTCCGAGGCGGGAAATTGACTTCAGCATAGAGCTGGTGCCTGGAACAGCTCCGATTTTGCGTGCTCCTTATTGTCTGGCGCCTGCGGAGTTGAGAGAACTCAAGGTGCAGTTATATGACTTGCTGGAGAAAGGTTTTATCCGACCTAGTATGTGGCCATGGGGAGCGCCCATCTTGTTTGTGAAGAAGAAGGATGGATTTATGCGGATGTGCATTGATTTTCGCCAGTTAAATAAAGCCATTGTGAAGAACAAGTACCCGTTGCCGAGAATCAATGATCTGTTTGATCAGTTTCATGGTTCTGCGATGTATTCAAAGATTGATCTTCGTTCCGGGTATCATCAGTTAAGAGTGAGAGATCAGGATGTCGCGAACACTGTATTTCGTACGAGGTACGGACACTTTGAGTTTTTGGTGATGCCATTTGGGTTGACCAACGCGCCTGCAGTCTTTATGGATCTGAACCGAGTTTTTAGAGAGTTCATAGACCAGTTTGTGATTTTTTTTATTGACGACATCTTGGTTTATTCGCAGACTCCGAGGGAGAATAAAGAGCACTTAGGAATGGTTCTTCAGAGATTGAGAGAGCAGCAGTTGTATGCGAAATTTTCCAAGTGCGAGTTTTGGTTAGATCGCGTTGTATTTCTGGGTCATGTGATTTCAGCCGAGGGGATTTCGGTGGATCCCAATAAGGTTGATGCTGTTCTGAACTTGGAGCGTCCCAGGAATGTTTCCGAGATTCATAGCTTCTTGGGTCTAGCTGGCTATTATCGTCGCTTCATTGAGGGATTTTCTAGTATAGCAAAGCCGATGACTCAATTGACCCAGAAAGAAAAGCGATTTGTGTGGTCTGAGCAGTGCGAGAATGCCTTTCAACTGCTTAAGGAGAAGCTGACTGCTGCGTCTGTGTTGGCTCTGCCGTCTGGTTCAGGTGGATTCATTGTTTGTTCTGACGCTTCGCTCAATGGATTGGGTTGTGTGTTGATGCAGAATGGTCGAGTCATTGCGTATGCCTCGCGGCAGTTGAAACCGCACGAGACTCGTTACCCAGTCCATGATTTGGATTTAGCAGCGGTGGTCTTTGCATTGAAGATCTGGCGTCACTACCTGTATGGCGAGCAGTTTGTGGTGTACTCCGACCACAAAAGTTTGCAGTATTTGTTTTTGCAGCCTGACTTAAATATGAGACAGCGTCGGTGGATGGAGCTGCTAAAGGACTTTGATTGTGAGATCAAGTACCAGCCTGGGAAATCGAACGTAGTGGCCGATGCTTTGAGCAGGAAGGCTAGTGAGATGCTTGCTTCGCTGTACATCTCTAAGGATCAAGAGCATCTTAACACTACGTGTTGGAGATTTTACCCGGCTGAGGTCTGTGTTGTGGTTTCATCTTTCCAAGTGGAGCCGCAGATTGTTTCTAGTATTCGAGCTGCTCAGAGGACTAATCCGTCTATCCACGAGTTGAAGCTAAAGGTCAGGGCTGGAGAACTTGAGGACAATTCTGTCTCTTCCGATGGTTGTTTGCGTTTCCGAGGCAGGTTGGTTGTGCCCAATTTGATTGATTTGAAGGAGGAGATCCTTCGGGAAGCGCTCTGTAGCAGACATAGTGTTCATCCTGGTGCACGGAAGATGTACCATGCTTTGAAGCCGCACATTTGGTGGCCTGTCCTAAAGAGCGACGTTGCTGGTTTTGTTGCTCGTTGTTTAAATTGTCAGATGGTAAAGGCTGAAAGGATGAGACCTGGTGGTCTGTTACAGAGTTTGGAAGTGCCCCAATGGAATTGGGAGCACATAGCTATGGATCGTGACGTATCTGCCTCGTTCCAGCAGTTGATGTGATGCTATTTGGGTAGTTATAGACCGACTGTCGAAGTCTGCACATTTCATTCCCTATGGGCTCGTTGTTTAAATGTCAGATGGTAAAGGCTGAAAGGATGAGACCTGGTGGTCTGTTACAGAGTTTGGAAGTGCCCCAATGGAATTGGGAGCACATAGCTATGGATCGTGACGTATCTGCCTCGTTCCAGCAGTTGATGTGATGCTATTTGGGTAGTTATAGACCGACTGTCGAAGTCTGCACATTTCATTCCCTATGGGATGACCTTCTCGTTGAAGAAAATGACGAAACTGTACATCGATTTTATGGTTAGATTGCACGGCGTGCCTGTTTCGATCATTTCCGACCGAGATCCGAGGTTTACTTCCAGGTTTTGAAAGAGTTTAAAAACAGCTTTGGGAACCAGATTGGCGATGAGTACCGCGTATCACCACCAGACAGATGGTCAATCTGAGATAACTATCCAGACGTTGGAGGACATGTTGCGAGCTGTTGTGTTGGATTTCGGAGGTATCTGGCAAAACGCGTTGTCTTTAGTTGAGTTTTCCTACAATAACAGCTATCAGGTGACGATTGGCATGGCGCCATTTGAAGCTTTGTATGGCAGAAAGTGCAGATCTCCGGTATGTTGGGAAGAAGTGGGGGAGAAGCAGCTCTCTGCCCCTGACTTTGTGCAACAAATGAAAGATCATGTGGATCTTATTATACAGCGGATGAAAGCTGCCCAGGATCGCCAAGCCAGTTATGCGAATAAGAGGCGTCGACCTCTTGAGTTTCAGGTTGGTGATCATGTATTTCTCAAGGTTTCTCCGTTTCGCAGTGTGATGCGCTTTGGACGCAAGGAAAAGTTATCCCCTCGTTACGTCGGACCGTATGAGATTGTTGAGAGGATTGGCTCTTTAGCGTATCGATTGTTGTTGCCGTCAGAGTTGTCTTCTCTCCATGACGTCTTTCATGTTTCCATGTTGAGGAAGTATGATCCAGATCCATCTCATGTGCTTAGGAATGACGAGGTAGAGCTAGATCAGTCGTTGAGCTATCAAGAGTATGAGATTGTTGAGAGGATTGGCTCTTTAGCGTATCGATTGTTGTTGCCGTCAGAGTTGTCTTCTCTCCATGACGTCTTTCATGTTTCCATGTTGAGGAAGTATGATCCAGATCCATCTCATGTGCTTAGGAATGACGAGGTAGAGCTAGATCAGTCGTTGAGCTATCAAGAATATCCCTAGCAGATCCTAGGCAGAAAAGAGAAACAGTTGAGGAATAAAACCATTCCGTTGGTGATGGTGTAGTGGAGCAAATATGGTAGGGAAGAAGCTACTTGGGAACTGGAAGAGAAGATGCAGCGCGAGTGGCCGCATCTGTTTGAATAGCTGTTGAGCTAGATTTCCAGTAGTTTGTAGCTTTTGGTTGTATTTCTTCCCTAGTTGTTGTTGAATGTTTGCCCAGTTATCTTGAACTCTTGGCTTGTGTTAAGCAAAGTTCTGTTTTGGCTTGCTGTTGTTGAGTTGTATTTCCAGATTGTTATTTGATTTCGAGGACGAAATCCTTTTAAGTGGGGGAGAGATGTGAGACCTGATTATGTAATTAGAGATTTTTGTTGGAATTAATCGGTGTTTAGAGATTCTTGGTGGTTTAAGATCTCTGTTTGGATATTTAGTAATTTCGGGTCAAATTCCACACTTAGAACAATTCTGGAGGTTTTCGTATTTTTGAAGTTTGGGGAGATATCTGTCAGCAGACATGGTGACGTCATGTTTTCTGTTGTTGTGCGTTGGCGTAGTATTTGCTGACGCAAGCTTAGCTGGTGGAAGAATTCGCTAAGTGTTTGGTGAAGTCTGCCAGCAGATAATGTAAGGAACCAGTCGTTGGGAAGTTAGCGTGTTTTTGTGTTGAGCGCTATACGACACCGTTTTGAGGATCTAGTGACGTAAGCATATCTTTTTGATTGTGATCAGCAGGAGTCAACGTTAGTCAACGTCACTGTAGCTTGTGACTGGTGGTGCGTTACTGTAGCTTGCGACTGGTGGTGCGTCACTATAGCTTGCGTTTGGATAACCAGCTGTTGGCGGAAAGTATTACGTAAGCTATGCGACGCCGTTTTAATTAGTTGCAACGATGCGTTTTAGATGTCGCGACTGGTACCAGCTTTTGGAAGGATTTCACGTGAGAGAAACCAGCCGATGGTTTTAGGTGACCAGCTGATGGAAGATATGATGACGTAAGCGGTGCGACGTCGTTTTGTTAAGTCGCTGCGACATCGTTTTGATTTGCGTTGTTTGAGAATTCAGCAGTTGGTTCTTTGCATCTGCTGGTTGTAGTGCGCCTGCTGGTTATGTCGGTGGACTTTAAATCAGATTACAGCCGTTGTGTGATTTATATATAAGGAAGACTTGGTCTTCGATTTGAGATATCAAATCCCATACTTAGTGAAATTCTCCAAATTGTCGGCCTCTGTTTCTCGAACCCTAGTACTGTTCACCGTTGATTTTATCCGGTGATTCCCGTCGTTTCCGGCCATTGTTTGATGCGTGCGAGGTAGCGTTGGACTCCTCTCGAGAAGATCTTCCTTTCTATACCATTCTTGGAGGCTGTTGTTGGCTAGAGCGAGATCGTGAAGTTGTTGTCTTCGGCCGTGTGTTGCGTCTTTGAGGTAGAACTTTGAATTGTTGTTGAGATCTTAGTATTAGCCTTTGTTTAAGCTTCCTGTTAGTGATATTGTTGGAATCAATAGCTGGTTGAGTGTGTGTAACTCCCAGCGTACTTTCTGTGTATTAGCGTCCCTTGAGAATATTGCCCTGTGTGTTTCGACAGGTTGGAATTCAGATTTCTCGGGACCTTTGATTGTGGTAATTGTGCGAGGAATTAAGGTACGGATTGGAGCTTGTAATACAGCGATGTTATGGCTTGGATAATTTGTGAGATGGCTATTGCTGGCTGCTGTTTTGTGAGATGACTGTTGGTTATGTGGTGTATACTTGCTGATGCTATTATTGTTTCGCATATGTTTATATGCTTGTTATTCCAGCATGTTGCATACACGCATTTGCATCTCCATTCAGCTTTTGCAGCCATTGCTTCATTTTTATTGTTCTGTTTACTTACCAGGATGCGAGAGCGAGCGGTGATTCCGCACTCTCATTTCCCTGTGCGCCGAGTGGCTAGCTACCACAGTTCATAGTTTGGGTTGTTGATGCATCTGGTAAGGGTGGGCGAGTAGGGGTGAGTGGGTAGCATCCACATGTCCTACACTCACCACGGCCACATATTCTGTTGCAGATTCCGTTGAGCTGTTGTTTCCTTCCTCATGCATAGCATCTGCATTTTATTCATGCTGTTTACTGATGTTTATAGTTTCTCTCCGTACAGGGGTTTGACCACATGTCCCTCTGGGGCTTGGTTTGTTTTCCTTGCCTGTTGTGTTGTCCAGGTTACTCAGCTGGTCGGGGAGCTAGCCCAGCTGGAGGTGCCCCAGGAGGTGGTTAGAGTATCTCGTAGCGTATAGCATATTTATATGTATCGGTCCAGTTAGGCGGGGAGATGCCCTGTGCTTCATTGGTGTATTTGATTGTTGGAGTCTGATACTTGTTTTATGCTATACTGTTATTGTTGTTGTGATTTTCGTAAACTGGGATTCTATTTTGAGTATCGTGGTATTTTAATGTTTATGTTTTAAACCGTCAGGCCAAAAACGAAAATTTTACCCGCTTTTTAGTAGCTTCCGCATGTGTTTGTATATTTTATCTCTGATTAGAGCATGAGGCCTGACATCCTCCCTTCTCCCTCACCATTCACGTCACCTCCCCTCTCCTTAGCTTGAGTTTTCTTCAAGTTTTTGGTGATTCTAGGTGGTCTTGTCCCGATCTCGCGTCCTCCGCTTCGGTAACTCGCAGATCTTCATTATTCTCCAACAAAGGCATGTGATATCTCCCTTTTTCTCAACATTTAAGCTATATTTAATTGTTTCTAATGAATGATTGTATGTTTTGCATGTGAATTCATGAGATCTATATTTGTTGTTTACGGATCACACACGCATCATGATTTATAACGCTTATTTGCATTTTTCGTGTGATGGCTCGATCGAGGAGGGTTTGTGGGACAAATGTCTCGGTCCTAGGAGGTTCAAGGGTGATCCTTAGATAAAGAGAAAATGGCTAGAACATGGATGAACCGAGGCTGGATGTGCGGCCGCACGGTGTCGCTTTGAATTCATGAGATCTATATTTGTTGTTTACGGATCACACACGCATCATGATTTATAACGCTTATTTGCATTTTTCGTGTGATGGCTCGATCGAGGAGGGTTTGTGGGACAAATGTCTCGGTCCTAGGAGGTTCAAGGGTGATCCTTAGATAAAGAGAAAATGGCTAGAACATGGATGAACCGAGGCTGGATGTGCGGCCGCACGGTGTCGCTTCCCTTGTGCGAGCTGCCTCCTTCTAGCGGTTCGGCCGTACGTTGTGGCTAACGATTGGGGCCGTGGCTTGGTCCAGGTGGTGCGGATGGGGCTCCGGCCATGGGCGGCCGTATATGGTCGAAGGTCTGCAAGTCGCATGGTAGCATGGGGGCGGCGGCGGCTTGCGTGGGAGTTTAGGGTTTGGTTTGCATGGGGCGGACGGTTCGACTGGACCGGTTAGTTGGGTTTGGTTGGACCAGTCGGTTAGTCGAGAGTCGAGTCAATGTATTTCAAGTTTGGTCCGACCTATTTTCTTTCAGGACCGGGTATTTTATTTTAGAGTTAAGGGTCCAATTTTAAAAATTTTAAGTCAAATGTTTTAAGTCAAAAATTTTTAGTAAATATTTTAATTATTTTATGGACCTAATATTTTATCTTAAGTTTTAAAGTCAAAAATGGTGAATGGATCTTTTATTTAGTCAAATTTTAATGCTTGAGTTTAAAGAGAAGTGTTGAGCATTTTATTAAATTTTAAGGTTAAATTCTAAGGCTTATTGGGTCAAGCCATGTTTAGAGTTAGAGGTTATTTTAAAGTTAAGTCTAGGCTTTTGGGCTTAGAATTAGTGGGCCAGGCAGCTGAACCAGTCCTTGACCGGAGTAGAAAATGTAGAAGCCCGTGAATAAATATTTAATTATATTTGTTGTATTTTATGTATGTTAATTTTTTAAATGAAGGAATTAAATATATATTGACGAGCTAAGCTTTTAAATTGCATGTTTTTGTGGAATGCACACATCATGAAAAATTTATGAAATGATAAAGGCATGTTTTAAAAGAAAAATGGAGGGATTGAAGTGACTTGTGGCAAGATAGACGATGAGCGGATCCGGGATACCGGGCCCGGTGAACCTCTGTTAATGTATAATGATAGACGATGAGCGGATCATGGAGACCTGGCCCAGTGAATCTTTGTTAATGTGATGATGATGTAGGTCGGGTGAAACCGGCCGCCACGTACGTTGGTTTATTATTGATCAATCGATAACGGTCCACACTTCATGGATATGACTTACACGTTTTTATGTTATTCTATGTCATGCCTTATTATGTATGCTATACGATGAAAATATGTTACGACTGATGTATGAATCATGTTTTACGATCATTCATGCACGCATGTTTTGAAGTTATTTTACTATACGTACATGCTTGCATGCGATTTTATTATACATATTATTATCAGATAGAGCATGCTGGATCTTTAGGCTCACTAGGTTTAAATGGTGCAGGTGATGATCCTGTGGATTTTATGACGACCGGTGGTGAGGACCTCTGAGCACCCGTCGCAGCTGTTGCCCCGTGACCACTATGACGTCTTCATTTTATGTTATGAAACAGTTTCAGAAATTTTCTTTTTTAGTTTTGTTCAGTTTTCCCGCACTTTTATTTACTCTGATTTTTTTAAGGGAATAGGAATAATATGATTTTTGAGATAATTACCCTATTTATGTTTTAAAGAAATGTTGAGAAAAATGTTTTAAAGGGGACGAGCCATACTTTTAAAGATTGTTTATTCCGAACTGTATTTGAAAAAAAATTTCTAGAGTCTGATTCGTTTCAGTTGGTATCAGAGCGGTGTTTCTGGTGGGGTAGTAGCCTGCTACGTGGAGCTCGGAAGTCGCACTGTCAGTCTGTAAGTTTTAAGAGTTTTATGATGCATGTTTATTTTCACATGATACATGTTCTATTTTCAGCATTAATTTTACTTCAGGAGTTTTAGAGTTAGACGCTTAGTCATGTACTTAGATTTACGTGATAAGGTTTTGATGTACCAGTATGCCTCCCAGACGTGGCAGAATCCAGCAGGATGATGCTACACCTCCTCCTCCTCGATGTACCAGTATGCCTCCCAGACGTGGCAGAATCCAGCAGGATGATGCTACACCTCCTCCTCCTCCTCCACCTCCTCAGTTGACACTGTATGAGAGGGCTAGTGTGGACATGCTAGCCGGGATCACAAGATTATTGGAGAGACAGTCGGGGTGACCCAGGAAGTCGCATGAGGACGACGTCGCTGAGAGGTTCCGCAAGCAGGTACCTAAGGTGTTTTCAGGGACTACGCATCCACTTTTTGCTGAGGAGTGGATCCGATTTGGAGACCATCTTTGCTTATATGGGTATCCCGAACGTTGACAAGGTCAGTTGTGCTATTTTCATGATGAACGGAGAAGACTCTCTTTGGTGGGAGAGAGCGGTGGTTGGTCTGATTCTGGAGAGCTTGACCTAGGAGAGGTTCAAGGTTGTTTTATTCGAAAAGTACCTCACTGCTGATATCCGGAGCCAGCTTATCAGGGAGTTCATGAGTCTCCGTCAAGGAGACAAGTCTGTGGCCGAGTATGTACGGAAGTTCGAGCGGGGATGTCACTTTGTGCCCTCGATCGCGATGATGGAGAGCGGGAATTTGAGGAAGTTCACTGATGTACTGCAACCCGACATCCACCACGATGTAGATATGGCGGACGTGGCTACGTACATGGCGACAGTGAACAGAGCATACCGGTCTGAGAGGGGCTGGAAGGATATGAGGGAGGACTTTCAGAGGAAGCGGCAGTTACAGCAGCCTGTCAGGGGCCAGTCTTCGCAGCATCCAGCGAATAGACCATTTTAGGGGCCTCCTAAGGGCCCAACTCCTCATGGGTCACAGCAGCAGAGACCTCAGGGGACAACAGAGGCCGTAGGGTCAGCATAGGCCACAGCAGCTTGGGGCTACTGCCCTAGACCTGGAGTGATACCAATGTGTCAGGTGTGCCATAGGAATCATCCAGGACAATGCATGGATGGTTCAGGCAGGTGTTATCACAGCAAGGAGTCGGGGCATATCTCTAAGTATTGCCCTAGGAGGAACACTGGTCGTGTTTTCGTGATGCAGCCAGAGGCTGCAGATCCAGACACGACGTTATTCACATATATTTTACTTTAGAGATTTCCATCATTCCCGTACTTTGACATATTGGTATTTAGGTGCTTTAAAATTGCATGCTAAGTAGAGCACTGCTAGGAGATTCTATGCCTTAGTTGCTGAGTTGATATAAGTAAGAACTGTAGATCTTCTAGAACTTTCCTTGAGAAATTAGATAGATAGGACTAGCGAACTTAGAAATGTGATAGGCATCTAAACTATTTATTGGGATCTAGCTTGTCTGTAAACGCATGTCTATGTGATGTTTCTGTTTCAGGAGAGATTCGTGTACTAGGTGTCACTACCCTCGCTTTGCTAGACTCAGGGGTGACACACTCGTTTATTTCAAGTGCGTTAACACAGAGGGTGGAAATTATTCCGGAGAGCTTGGGTGTAGCTCTTGCCGTGACGGTTCCGTCAGGAGAGGAGTTGACGATGACCAGCGTTGTTCAGGTATTGACGATGATGTTACTGGATCATGCGATCAGAGCAGACTTTGTCGTGTTTCCGATGTCAGGATTTGACCTCATCCTGGGGATGGACTTGTTGACGGAGCACAGAGCAGTGATTTATTTCTAGTGGACATCAGTGACGATCAGGCCACCAGGGCAGGAGACTTTCTTATTTGAGGTAGAGAGGAGACTGCGGAAGCCTAGATTTATATCTTTTATACAGGCCAGGAAGCTAGTTGAGCTTTGTTGTCAGGCGTTCTTGGCCAGTGTTACTACTACAGGAGATGCAGCAGGCCCTTCACTGTCTGATGTGGAGGTAGTCAGGGATTTTGCATATGTATTCCCTGATGATGTTGTGGGAGTCCACCAGAGAGAGAGGTGGAGTTTTCGATCGAGCTGATGTCAGGTACACTGCCTATCTCTAAGGCACCGTATCTATTGGCTCCTACCGAGATGAAGGAGCTAAAGGAGCAGATTCAGGAGTTGCTCGATAAGGGGTATATTCATCATAGCTTTTCTCCATGCGGCACGCCAGTTATATTTGTGAAGAAGAAGGATGGCAGCATGAGATTGTGAACAGACTACCGGGAGTTGAACCGTGTGACAGTGAAAAATAAGTACCAACTCTTGAGGATAGAGGATTTATTTGACCAGCTGCAGGGAGCTTCGTTTTATTGACAATTGATTTGAGATATGTCTACCATCAGTTGAGAGTTAGAGATGGGGACGTGTCCAAGACTGCATTCCGGAAACGTTACAGCCACTATGATTTCTTGGTGATGCCGTTTGGCCTGATGAATGCCCCAGCGATCTTCATGTATTTGATGAACAGGGTCTTCAGACAGTACTTAGACCAGTTCATCATTGTTTTCATCGACGAAATCCTGGTCTACTCGAGGAGATTAGAGGAGCACAGGCAGCATCTAAAAACCACACTGCAGACTTTAAGAGAGCACAGATTGTATGCCAAGTTTAGAAAGTGCGAGTTCTGGCTTGAGCAGGTGGCTTTTTTGGGGCATATCGTTTCTAGAGATGGGATTTCAGTCGACCCATCGAAGGTGGAGGCAGTGCAGAACTGGGGGATTCCAAATAATGCAGCTGAGATTCACAGTTTCCTAGGGTTAGCAGGATACTACCACAAGTTTATCAATGGCTTCTCTTCGCTTTCAGTGCCCTTGACAGCCCCGACCAAGAAGAATGCGAAGTATGTGTGGAGTCCTGAGTGCCAGAGGATCTTCGAGCAGCTGAAGGAGGCTCTCACTTCAGTGCCAGTTTTAGCGATGTTAGTGGATCACGAGGAGTTTGTGGTTTATACGGATGCTTCCCTGAGAGGGTTAGGTGCGGTTCTAATGCAGGGAGGCACGATTATAGCATATGCATCGAGATAGCTGAAGAGTTATGAGCAGAACTATTCGACGCATGATCTGGAGCTTGCAACAGTAGTGTTTGGACTGAGTATGGCAGCGCTCACAGTTCATCCGACTCTTCGAGAGCATATTAGAGTTGGGCAAGCCTCTGATGAGCTGTTTACAACAGTGGAGACAGCGAGATAAGGCCAGAGGACGAGGTCTGTGTACATTTGAGGATGGATCTTTTGTTTCAGAAGTCGCATATTGGTGCCGAGCACTGAGCAGTTGAGAGCTGAGATCTTATATGAGGCTCATGCATCAACGTACTCCATCCACCCAAGGAGTACGAAGATGTACAGGGATTTGCAGACGCTGTATTGGTGGCCGGGGATGAAGAAGGATATTGGGATATTCGTATCTGAGTGCTTGACCTGTCAGCAGGTCAAGGCAGAGCATCAGCGACCAGTAGGGTTATTGCAGCCACTCCCCATTCTCGAGTGGAAGTGGGAGCATATTATGATGGATTTTGTGGTTAGATTACCCAGGAGTCCCAGGGGATACACGGCGATATGGGTGATTGTGGACAGACTCACGAAATCCGCACATTTCTTACCGGTGAAGATTACTTTCACCCTGACGTAGTACGCAGAGCTTTAAATCAGAGAGATTGTCAGGCTGCATGGAATATCAGTATCTATAGTGTCAGACAGGGACACCAGGTTTACATCTGCGTTTTGGAGGAGCTTACACGCCGCCTTGGGGAATAGGTTGTCGTTCAACACGACATTTCACCCAGACGGATGTCAGTCGAAGAGAGTCATCCTAATTCTGGAGGATTTGCTGAGAGCCTATGTTGGATCTGTTTTTACAGATCCTGATTAAGTTTTGAATTACACAAAACCTACTGTTGTTATTATAACAATTCTACTCTAGTGCGCAGATTTCAGGTCGAAGAATATATTCAGCAGATGGTTCACATTATAAATGTTCAGCAGTTGGTTTGATGTTCATGGATCAGCAGTTGAATTAGCGATGGAGACGTCCAGAGTTGATTCAGTTGTTTGTAATCAGGCGATGGCCAAAGTTGAACCGGCTGGAGCATAATAATCCAGCAGATGATGAAGATCAGCTGCAAGCGCTAAAAAGCAAGTGAACCAGCTGGTACAGGAATAGAGAAGCGCGCTGAAGACTTAGTTCGAGATGATGAAGATTAGCTGGAGACGCAAGAGAGGAAGCAATTATAAGTACTGCTGATGAATCTATCAGCAGTCGTGTTTATAAGTACTGTTGACGAATCTGTTGACAGTCGCTATTCAAGAAGCTGGATGTATCGCAAGATGGAGCTGGAGCGAAGAGAATCAGCAGATGATGAAGATCAGCTGGAGCTACAGTGATCAGCAGATGAAAAGAGGCGCTAGATTAGGAATGAGCTATGATGACATCAGCCTTGATGTCATCACAATCAGCAGATGGATTTCAGCATATGAAGCGAAGCGCGAGAGCAGAAGCGACGTCGTGTTGAGATTCAGCAGATGGATTAGTTGTTGATGACGTCATCGGTGACGTCATCACGTCGCAAGAATCAGCAGGTAGCTTGCATCCAGACGAGAGTGAGAAGCGACGTCGTAGAGGAGATCCAGTCGCAAGCTACAGTACATTCAGCAGATGCTAGTTAGCGATAGCAAAACGATGTCGTTTACATAAGTTGATACGACAGCGTTTTGCTCTTGCGATTCAGCAGGAAGACTTTGCATTGTTATTTCAGCAGACGAAGCTACAGTAGATCCAGTCGCAACGCAAAGATATCCAGTCGCAAGAAGATTCAGGCGAAGCTTTTGGACAACCAGACGCAAGCAACAGCAGCATCCAGTCGAGAGATTAATTGAATCAGCTGTTGCTACTTAACCAGTCGCAAACTTTGCATATTCAGTCGACTTGGTTCCCAGGCGCAAAGAATTGAAGAAAGAGCAAAGTGCAGCAGTCGTGGTGATATATCAGCAGCGAAGCAGTTGACAATTTACGAAGAGTTGCGAAAAGCTGGATGTCAACTGCTGAGCTCAATTCAAAATGGCGAAAGCGACAGTAGCCTGCAAAAGAAAAGGACGCAAGTACTGTTCTTGTGTCGGTACTATACAGAGGAGCGTTGCACAATTATAGAAAGAAGACAAGATGGCCTTCTGAAGCGCTGAACAAGTTTTGGAAGCTTTCCAACGGGAAGAAATTTTACAGAGGCTATATATTCGAGGCAACGCCATTTGAAGAGCAGGGTGTGAGTCTGTCGACAGAGTGAACGAGACGCTATGCGTTCGTTCAGTTGGTGCTACTACATACTGTGGTAAAATTATATTGAATATACAGTGCACCAACAGAGGGAAAAATAGAGAGATGACGAAGCAATCAACCGCCATTAGAGAGGAGCTTTTCACGAGTGTTGATTGCTAAGTCTAGATTAGCTTGTATTAGAGCATGTCCCTCGTGTGTGAGAAAAACAGAGAGATGAGAGCTTAAATGTATCAATCTCACACACCCGGATTCATTCACATCTATGTGTGAATGAATCTCGAAATATGTTCACAGTTCCCGTCCAAGCATGAAGACGTAAAACTCTTGTGTATGTAGTCAGTCACACAGCTGCGGCTGTTGTGCATTTGAGAAGCAGTGGATCCTTCCGAGGTGGAAGAAGGGGAGATGTAGGATGTTGATATCCGAACTTCCA